>CAJUYI010006459.1:0-13697 GCA_910591695.1 Galerucella pusilla
AAAGTTATTAAAGGTGGATACTTTTATCTGAAAAGCACTGTATAAATCTCTCGTACTATCAGTATCATTGAATAGATGTTCGTCCATTGTTACTACAACCGAAATAAAAATGGTACAACTCTTAACAATAACAAGTTGGGTTTGCGGTTAAAACAAAAATCGTGATGGTAACGCCTGCCGCAGAATTCCAGCAAACAAAGAAAGTTTTTTTTTTCATTTCCACGAACATAAAAATAAGTAATCCATTTTTCATTCTGTAGAATATCAAACTGTCGCGTTAGCTTTGTTTTAGATTGATGAAACTACACCGGATGTTTTATGAAAGAGAGATTTTATTTTGGTTAAATATGAATATACCTTAATTCTTAGTTGTAGATCAGTATACTGAGTATTAATGCGAAAGGAATATATTTGTCACAAATTATATACAACCTGGATTTTCCATGGGATATCCCTGAAAATTCTCTTGAAAAATAATACACCAAGGTGGTGAAGACTATTATTATTGACCGAGCACCAAGATTATTTCGCGAGGAGCTTTGCTCCGAGCAAAATAATGTGCGGGGTTTTTAAATGTCTTCAACACCATGGTGTATATACAATTTTTTTCCACTACTAGCCAAACTTAAGATAAAAATTAAAAATAATTCACGAACGCACCATGAGAAGCCTTTACCCCGTCGTCTGACTGACAAGTACACTGTCAGTTTTCGAAATATTATGAACGTACTCGTTCTGCCATCAGTCATTTTTGGTTGAGCGCGAATTTTAAACTAAAGGCATTTTTATTCAAATAATTCCATCTTGATAGATAATAGAGTACACGCATATTTCATATTTTGCTTGATATTAATTTATAATAGTAAATATGATATCAAAATTACTAATAATAGGAAATAAACCAGTTTTCATTGGAAATTACTCCCAAATTTTAAAATAAAATTCAAATTTCAATGCACTTTCCGACCACAACCCAAGGATTTCCGAACGCTACCGATGACGCTACGTGTGATGTCATATCTCTTGTGTTTACTTATGTCAATATGGCCGGTATTGCATTAGGTTATGTGTAGTTGTGTGTTTATATTGTATTTTAATCAACTATTAATTGCTTCATCGACGTAAAAATATCATTTATATGTTTGTTTGAGACCATTACGTGTTTGTGTTTGCTTTTTTTTAATTCTAAAAGTCAACGTAAAGTGGAAAGTGATCATAAATATTCGATATTTCCGAGAATATTTTAAAACTTTTGGAAGAATATATTTTATTTACTAGTTCAGTGTTCAGTGACAATTCTTTCATATTTTGTGAGTGAAGGTTTTGTAAAAGCACAAACTGATAACTTGTCCAAAGTTATGAAGTTTATGAAGTCAAACAGCTGCTTTAATGCAGAGGAAATAAGAGGAGTTAAAGCATTATCGTAAGTACCATTTAAACTATGTTTTATTTATATAATATACATATTTATATCAACCATATTTCGATGTGTGGTCGTAAGAAAATGATGTTTTTATGGTTGATTCCTAGACATATAGGTACATGACCTCAAACTATTTAAGAATAAAAATCCCCAGCACAGAAGTAGGTACCTACATCAAAATGGTCTTCACAAAAAAAATTAATGCCCTTCTCTTAAGTGTATTTTTGCTTGCGCCACCAGGTAAAGTAACAAATATTTTGTCTGGAGTTTTAATAGACGTTGATTTACACACTTGAACAATGCAATACTTGGAATACAAAGTTTTTTTTCGGCTTTATCCATTTTTAAAGCTTTCAGAAACAAATTAGGTCACAAGAACTCAGAGCGTGATACACGAATAAGAACGTAAACAAATGACATCACACCATGGGGCAGCCATCTTTATGACGTAAAGCGAGTTTTGGCGGACTTTCAAATTTTATGATTCTTAAAGTCGTTTTTAAAGTAAAGTTTATATTTTTTTGAAAAAATAGGCATGCAAGGTGTTAGGAGACCTGATAAAGCGTCAATTCCCACCAATAGCAAAATTTATGCTTGTACCCAATTTTAAGCAGCAAATATGTTAAAGACAATCTCCTGGGTATACAAAATTATGTTGCACAAGTTTTTGTTGAACTAATATCCCTGAATTCTCAAAATATTTGAATTTGTTCATTATTGACCTAGGTTAATTATAGAAAATTATTAACCACTAATAGAGAAATTCATCTTCTCAGTTGGCTAAAAGCAATAATTGTCAACTTCACAGATAGTAGTGAAAGAAAGGGTTTTTGGTTCTCATGACAATGCTTTAGAGAATTCGCGTAGTTTTCAAATATACAGGGTGTCCCAGGAAGCCAAAAATAATGATAGTACTTCATATAAAATTTATCTCTTACTGGAAACTTTTTTATTACATGACTTTAGAAGTTCCGTATCTATAGTGTAACTCAGTGATTCAGAAGCCGGTCTTGTGGCGAACTATAAATTTCAGCGAATGCCCTTTCTAGAAGGTCCATACAAAGCAATACAATGGTTTATTCCCGAATGTTATAGAACTCGTTGATTCAAGAAGGTTCTAGAGTTGCGAAGAACTATATATTATATACGCGGATTTTTGAGTGAGTCGGGTAGTTGTTCAGTATACAGTGAACCGGTAAACAGTTTCAGTATACTGTGAGTGAACAGATAGTGAATATAAATAGTGAAGATAAATTAGGACAATTATTATACCGAGTGTAGATAAATTAGTAGACATTGAGGGCCGGTTTTACAAGAGAGATTTATACTAGGTATAGTTATACTGGATATAAAGTTAAACAAAAATTTATACCTAGAATAAAATTAGTTGGTTTTACGATGCTTTTTTACACCGGTATAGCAATTCTTACTCCAAGAATTGCTATACCGGTGTAAAAAAGCATCGTAAAACCAACCAGTTTTAAACTAGGTATAAATTCTGGTATAACTTTATACCCAGAATAACTATACCTAGTATAAATATCTCTTGTAAAACCGGCCCTTAGTAGTGTGTATATAAATTAAGTTTATTATAGTGTGTAAGTGTTTTTTCAATAAATCAATAGTAATAAGCCATAGTGAGCGTATAATTTCATCCCACCGTACAAACAGTTCAAATAAATAAGAAAAACATTACAATAGGATAAAAACTTACCCTATAACTAAGATCCAGTTCTCTGTCTGTCTACTCATCTATCACCAGGTTGTAGTATCTCATGAACCATGATAGTTAGACAGACAAATTTTCACAGATGATATGTTTGCCGCTATTGCCGCTTTAACAATAAATATTGAAAAACAAAATAAAACAAATATTTAAGGTGAAGCCCAACTTTTTATTTCCACTTTATTTTGCTTTGGATTGACTACTACTGGCCTATATCGTGTCTGGATTGACTTCTTAACGGAATGTTGTAAAGTATGGCGGGGTGAGGGTAAGTTTTGTTATGCCAAGGGAGGTGAATTGAATTGATGGAAAACTCTTAGGATTTAGTGGATGTAAACTTTTGAAGAATAAGACTTGAAAGTCAATAAACGGAAAACCCTGTATATTCCATATCTAATATTGAAATTCCATGTTTAATTATATATTATATGTAGTTGGAAATTGGTCGGAGATAGAGGTGAATATCAGATGTGTCTTAACCAATCAATTTGGAATATTGGGAAATGTCCACATTAATAATTATCTCCAATATACTATTGGGAATTTCACTTACTGAAACCGATATACCATTCAATTGATTGATAATTGATAGAAACGTTGTACGGAGTGGCCCAAAAAAGTCTGCAAACTAACAATTATCTCGTAAATTGTTAGTCCCAATAGGGTACAAGCATACATTTTGCTATTGGTGGGAATTGACGCTTTATCAGGTATCCTAACACCTTGCATGCCTATTTACTCAAAAAAAATAAACCTCACTTTTAAAACGACTTCAAGAATCATAAAATTTGAAAGTCCACCAAAACGCGCTTTACGTCATAAAGATGGCTGCCCCATGGTGTAACGTCATTTGTTTACGTTCTTATTCGTGTATCACGCTCTGAGTTCTTGTGACCTAATTTGTTTCTGAAAGCTTTAAAAATGGATAAAGCCGAAAAAAAACTTTGTATTCCAAGTAATGCATTGTTCCAGTGTGTAAATCAACGTCTATTAAAACTCCAGACAAAATATTTGTTACTTCACCTGGTGGCGCAAGCAAAAATACACTTAAGAGAAGGGCATTACTTTTGTTTGTGAAGACCATTTTAATGAAAGTACCTACTTCTGTGCTGGTAATTTTTATTCTTAAATAGTTTGAGGTTATGAACCTATATGTCTAGGAATCAACAATAAAAACATCATTTTCTTACGACCACACATCGAAATATTGTTAGTATATATTATATAAATAAAACATAGTTTAAATCGTACTTACGATAATGCTTCAACTCCTCTTATTTCCTCTGCATTAAAGTAGCTGTTTGACTTCATAAATTCAAGCAGCATAAATGAATCTACTTTGAGCAAGTTATCAGTTTGTGCTTTTAGAAAACCCCAAATTTTGTACAATTAGGACAAGCAATATACGAGATAATTGGCCGTTTCCAGATTTTTGGGCAACTCTGTATAACTTTCTCCTGGTTTTAGTGAAGAATGGAACAAATCTATCGTTTTTTTTATACTGGCTTACATAGATTTTTGATAGAGTCAAACTTTTATGCATAAACATTTATTACCTTACATAATACCATTTTTATTTCGTTTTAAAATCTCATAACACTTTAACAAAAACAAACTAATGCGAAAAAATTCCGGTAAATTTTGTGTCTTTGGCCGAAAATAAATTCAAGAAAACGATAAAAATCAATCGAAACCCAATAAAAGGCATCAAATCTAAATTCCATTCGACTCGTAGCAGATAAAACTTTTCAGATTTCCCTTATTTCTTACATAGCGTTAATTTTGATTCGGTATTGAAAGTTCAATGGGCCAGAGAATTCGATTTTGCATGAAGACGAACAACAACAAAAAATAACAAGCAAAATAGGATGGTAAATACCAACATTTTAATGTTATTTTTGAGATACAAAATATTTTTTTAGCTACCACTAATATTATAAAGACTATTTCACTATAGAGTAAATTGATAACTGACAAAATTTGAAGGTTTTTGTCTTGTCGCGGCAATTTTTTGACGTTTAATATATCAAATATATGTGTATAAAATTCTACTCGTATAACTCTGTGATAAAATTCAATATAAAATCTTTGTTAGTGGTTTCTAAGGAAACTAAGTTGTTTATTTATTTATTTAACTGCCTAAAAATTATTAAAACTGTTTCAAAAATTTAAATAAGTATTATTAACATGAATAATACAAGATTTGGAAATAATTCAATAAATGAAATAGAGAGTACAATTAAGCAAAGTATACCGCGAAATACAATGAAGACAAAAATTCTGCGTGGGAACAGTTTACAATGTTTCTGGACGCACGTAATTATACGTTAGAAAAGGATACTTCTGAACAAGTTATAGCAAAAATTCTTGAAGATTATGGTTTTAACATGAAAAAAAGAGATGGAACTGATTATACTGAAGCTAGTGTGAAAACACTTTGGAATACGACTGCTCAAATGGTTCAGAAAAAATATTTTCTAGAATTTAACATCAAAATTGATCCATTTAAAGTTATTACCTATAAATTTGCTAGATTGGCCAGGGATACAAAACGTAAAAAGCTTCAGGCTGAACCTGGAACCAGAAAAAGAAGTTCTAACGCGTTTACCAAAGAAGAATTAATGGAAATGGTAGAAAGCTATTCTGAAGATAATCCTGATGGGTTACAAAAAAAGTTTTTTCATTTATGTTCGTTCGAATTAGCATGGCGTGGAAATGAAGCTGCTAATTGTGATATTAATTACTTTAAAAAAGAATATGATAATAAAGGTAATTTTACTGGCAGGGTAGAATATAATCCAATCTTTTCCCAGACGACACAAGGAGGATCAAAAGCTTTATCTGGCAGTAAGTGGCTGGAAAGAAATAATGCTAACAACAATTTGTGACCCGTTCGTTTATTTTCAAAAATTATTGAAAAAAGAGAATCCAATCCTTATCTAACAACAACAAGATTATTTTTAACGGTACTTCCAAATTGGGAGAGAGGAATATGGTACAAAATTCACCATTGGGAATTAATACAATTTCAAAGTAGACGAAAATATCGGCAGACACAAAAAAAAATAACCAATCAATCACATAGAGCTTCTGCAATATCTGCATTAGCAAAAGAAGGAGTTGGTGAACAAGAAGTAAATTTACAATTAAATGAAGAACACCATTTCCAACTTATAGAGAACCTTCGAGAAAATAAAAACAAAGAAAAGGATTCCTCAGTTTCTAACTTAAATTCATCACAGGTTATGATGCAAAACAATCCCCAAAATAATGCTACAACGTACAATTATATTAATTATACTTTTTACATAAATAAGTAATTTTTTTTCCATAATGTTATTATTTTTTTGGCTTTGTATTTGAAGTTTGCAATAAATAAAACGTTGAAACATATGATTTTTAGTATTTCTATTATTTAGTGTTCTATTAAAAATAACATATTTGCAGTCTACTTCCGGTAGAACCGGAAGTCTGCCATCTTTGAAAATATTCCAGTTAAAAAAATCGTATTCGAAAACCCAAACGTAGAAATTTTCATGATTTTACTATTAGTATATTGCCATATACAGATAGTTTTAACTCGTCGTGGGACACCCTGTATATAAATATGACACTTTTGCAGGGAACTGTAATGATACTTTATTATTGAATAATTCTAGCCTTTTTTTGTTGTGAAGCCTAAAATTTTCACTAGATTTTGTATTTTCTATTCTTGTTTTTTTTTAAAACAGACATTCTGTTTTTTTCAAATCTCGATCAGACAGGCCTAAGGGGCAAATTCAATTACAGAAAAGAATTAGAACGAGTAAGGGAAAAAGATTTGAGGTTAGAATCCTAGAGTGAGTTATGTGAAAGTTGCCGTAAATAGAACTGTATCCTTAGAGGGGTTTTAATGAGTCCCTAAAGGAGAGGCGTTGGGAATATGTGAAGTTTTATGGACTGTGCGGAAAAAGGAAACCAAAGTTTCATTTTATTGCTTTAACACTTGATCTACTATAAAATTTCTAAATATATCTGACTGTTTTGAAATGTTTTAATATTGTTGTATTATTTTTATCCTCTGCATCCCATCGACGCATCCTATTAACGCATCGCGACAATCTGATGCTACTGTTATTCGCACCTACACCGACCGCCTCCTCCCTTGCTAACATCCGCCGCCAACTCGATCGGAAGTGCGTGTGCAAGCTGGAGCATCGAGGCGCACTTAAGCAATCGTGCGAATATAATATAATAATTTAGAAAAAAAATACCCGACGTTGGGCGCCGTTTATAGTACATTCAATATCCTTCTTGGTGTGCGTCATCGTTTGTGACGTATATCCCGATTTGGAGTATGTCGTTTATTTTATTTGCTATTTTGACATATACTTAGCTAACATTAGCTTCTTTTTCTAACTGAAGTTACTTGAGAACTTCCAAAATGCTGATGTTTTTCCGTGTATCTAGGTATATTTTTTGTATTATTTAAATAAAAATAACAACAAGATTAGTATTCACTTTTCATAAATAATAATTGACAGTAAAAAAAGACGTAGGACACATTTCCGATACAAAAGATACGTCTGCATCTTATTTTGAATGTTTTAGAAGGACATCAACACACCAAGAAGGGTATTATATGATATCATTGATGGGATTAAAAATCACATCTAAATTGATTCGATAAAAGGAAATTTGTAGAAAACGACGCATCTAATACCGATCCTATTTAAGTATTCGGCAGGGGGCGATATAGGCGAATTCAGACATTGCGCCGATTCCACATGGGAAATCAACCGGTTACCGTGCTGACGAGATTCGGGTCGGGTGCCCGAGGGAACAGAGGAAGAGACACACGAAACGTCCCTACATCTCCTGTTTTGGACAGTCGAAACGGCTGCGTCAGAATCGGTCGTACACCGATTGTTTTATTGCCCAGCAACGACAAGTCCGAATTTTCCAAGACAGCTTTGCATTTAAAATTAGATTAATTTATTCGTATTGTTTCAATAATTATGGGTGTAACTGTATCGATATTTCCAAGGATTGAAGGAATAGGGAGATGTTTCCTTACATGTTTTTGTGAAAACATTAGAGAGTTAAAGATTTATATCCGCTTAGTATAACTCCCAAGGGAGATGAAAATAATTAGACTCCGTTTCACACGAGAAGAAGCCAGGTGAAGCTGGTCAACTGTCTTGCGCAGAAGCCAAAATCAGCCTTGTTCATAAAATGTCGATTCCTAACGACCGTTTTGTGCCATTAGCGTTAGTTTGTAACGCTAGCCATTTTAATATTGACGTTTGAAGTTGTGTCAATTTTACAATATGGCGCTGGTTTTGACAACAATTTCGCGCATACAACGCAACTTCACGTGGGCTTTTTATGCATGAAACGCAGTCTACCTTTTCTACCTTTTTAAATTTTCATTTGATACGACTCTGAAAAAGCCCCATAATTCATTGAGTTTTCAATGAGGGAAACAAATCTAAAGTTGCGGAACTTCCGTTGGCACGAAAAAAAACTCTTCGTTTTCGAATGTTTTCGTCTCTAAAGGAAGTGAATTGAGAGAAAATAAAATAATTGTTTACCCACGGAGTAGCGATTGTTTTTTGAGATTCACGGAAAATTTAGAAAATCTGAAAGTAAAAAGTCATTCGCTGAAAGGAAAGTTTTTAATGGCAAACCAATCCCACGTAGTATGCTCATTATTCTCGTTAATATATTTTAGAGTTGAATTTCATACAGAGGGTTTTTTTGTAATGCAAAAAAAGAATAGTTTCCAATTAAGGCTTATTTTCAAAAATCCCGCTACGGCTTCCACTTTTAGTTTTAGTTCTAGTTCCAAATAGCAGATGGCGCTTATGTGGTTTATGTTGCCACTGTGGCTGTGAACACCCTGAAGTATAGGTGCTGTGTGGTGCTCACCATTGGTTGATAATAAGTGACGAACAGTTTGTAAGGAAGTAACTGGAAATCGGACCCAGCCTCTAAGGGCGGGTATTATAAACATACATGTCTTGAAGTTAACTTTAGGTTTTAAAATGTCAGTTTTATAAGTTTCATTTTCAAAAAAAAAGAACAAAAATAAAAAGAAGAATAGCCTGGAGCATAGAGAAATATTCTATATGGCCTAGAGTTTTGGCATTTTTACTTCAGTTTTATGGTCTAGTTTTGATATGTATGCTTGGTGTATTTGTTATTTCGTTCCCAGTGTCGAATTTTTATTTTATTTCTTCCTGTCTGAATGGATAGACGAGCCATGAACTTTTCCAATGAGGAAATTGAATCTTTTCTATCATTAGCGTAGTTTTGTTTCGTTACACAAAGTGAAATGGTCCAGCCGATTCCTAAATATCCATTGTCGCCGAGGGCCTTCAACAATATTCATAGCAATTCATAGCACTAAGTTCTTACCATTAAAGCATAATGGGGTGTTGCCCCGTCTTGCTGGAACCAAACATTTTCATTCGGTAAGCTAGGATCTATTGCGTTGGGATATAAGTTTGCCAACGCAGGAATAACTTCATTTCTAAGCATATTTAAATATTTTTCAGCTGTCAAATTTCCATCTATAAATATAGAACCAATAATATGGTCGCCTATGATACCGGCCCAAACGTTCACCTTTTGAGGGTACAGAGTATGTGTCTCACGCATCCAATAAGGATTCTCTGCTGACCAATATCTACGGTTCCGTCGGTTTACCTCTCCACTCAATGTGAATGTTGATTCGTCAGAAAAAAGAATAGTACCAAGAGATATCTCATTTCTGTTTAGCTTATTCATCAATCTTTCGCAGAAATCCATTCTACGATCTGGATCGTCTTCTGTTAACTCCTGCACAAAAGTAAATTTGTAGGGATGAAGTTTTTCTTTATGAAGACATCTTCGAACAGTTGTATGACTAACATTATTTTCAAGGGCAATTTGACGTGTACTTGAAGTTGGATTCTCTTCGACACTTAACAAAATATCCACTTTCACATCATCTTCAACGAAGTGTAGTTTTCTTTTCAATGGTTTGACATGTCCAAGTTTTCTGAATTGTGCATGAATTTTAGACACAGTACTTTGTGAAATATTAGGCAATTCGGGATACCTGTGATTAAATAAATTTGCCACTTCAACTTGACTTCTGCAGTTATCACCGTACCCGATCATCATTAAAATCTCAATTCGGTGAGTCTCAGTTGAATATTTCATTGTTATGTCGACAAGGAAGAAGTGTTTGACAAAGATTTCACTTTTTCAGTATAAACTGTCAACACATCAACAACTGACAGAATAGAAAACAATCCACATTATTCACCGATTTAAAACAATCCACATTATTTACCGATTTTCTCTAATTATATGCGTTTTTAGGCAATTTTTAGGTATTTATGTTAAAATGCATGGGCGTAGCAGGTTTTGTTTGATATACAAATATGTCTAATAATTAATTAGTTTAGATTTTTGATAAATCCATATTTAGCTAATTTAAAAAAGTACCAATATTTCAAGTGTAATAAATTATTAATTTCAAAATTTCACCCTGTATAATTCATAATTGACCATACATTATTTACTTTGTTGGAATCGGTTCATTAAGAGGATTTAAAAAATATGCAAATATACAGGGTGTTTCATTAAAAAAAACAACACCGTCTATGGCATACTTGCGTGAACTACCCTATACATTTACATTTATGTTTACATAACGCACAACTTAATTCAAAAGTTGACGTGTCTCGGCATTTTTTATAATTTTCTAAAATAATGACCTAAATAATTTTATTCCATAAGTGGTTTCCACACTATATTCGATTATGATTATTGTTTTAATTCATGGCGCAGTTTTAAAGATTTAGTGAAAAGTTCCAAAAAAAAATAGATCCGGCACTAGAAATTGTTATTGTCCCCGAGTCAACACTGCAATTTGGTAAGAAATTCGGAAAATATTTTAAACTTGCAACATTGCGGCCATTCCGAGTTAAAGGTCCAAGGTCATTGAAGATGGAGCTGAAAATTGTTTGATGTTTTACCGGGATTCGTATCGGTCTCCTTATAATCTGTGGTATGGAGGTGTCCTTGTGTCAGCCTAATATGTACCATTTATTGATCCTTTTCAAAATAAAACTCATCTATTAACTCATTCCTACTGTAAATCGATTAGAAGAATAAAAGAAAAACGATTTGCAAATACATAAATTTAATTTTTTTGTTAAAACGGAGATTGTAGAATTTGGTATCTTTGTGAATTTGGCTTTCTGTTTTCCATTCGAGGAGGCGAAAAGTAAGATAATGTGCTCTCACCGTCCCGGTGTGCAAAAGCAAAAGGAATTTTCTGTGATTCGATCTATCTCACCAGCCACATGTTTCCGGGACGATTTTTCTTTGCTCCCTTTCGTTTTCACTCGGTTGCATTCCACGAATTCCAGTTTCGGAGGAAATGGAAAAATTAAACACCAAACACGACGAATTTTAAGAAGAATTGACGACAAAAAATCTCCAGTTCAGGATAAAAAGGAAAATTTCAACTACTATTTTCCTCAACTACATATTTAACGTATTAACACGCTTTTCTCTTTATAATTTTCGGTGAAAATCAACCCTCGTTTCCAGCACTTCGGCTCAGCACATTATATAAAATTTCTTATAAATAAATTGCCCCCTAATCAAATTTTTATCATACGCCTATGGTAAATGGGAGTTTCCAATAAAAAAATAGTTCGTCTAAAAATATTTAATGTACGTTTATGAATGGAAGTTTTTACAGGTTAATCAACCCTCTTTAAACATTTTACCGCACACCTATGATAGAAGAAATTTTTACAAATAAATTAAATCCTTATAAAAATTTCTTCGTACGCCTCTGTTAGACGGAATATTTCACAAATAAACTCCTCTTATGAATTTCACCGTAAGCCCTTGATAAATTGGAATTTCTGATATTAAATTCACCTTCTTTTTACAAGTAAATCAACTCCCCTTGAAGATTTTATCGCACGCCTATGCTTAAGGGAAGTTTCTACAAATAAATTAAACCCTTATAAACATTTTTTCGAACTACACCTCTGATAAACGGATTATTTTACACATAAACTCCTCTTAAAGAGTTAACTGTATAAACCCTCTTAAAGATTTCATCGCACGCCTATGATTAAAGTAAATAGAATTTATTAGAAAAAACACCCTGTATCTCGGTAGGCAGGAATATTCTATTTAAATGTCTTGGGTGAAATCTTCATATTAAGTGCTAAGGTTTCTCCAGTTACAATATGAACAATTCTTAATTAAACACTCTGTATTTGGGACAATCAGTATAGTTAATATTCAATAAATTACTTTTTATATCCATCCATTTGTAATAATTTACATTTAAAAAAAAATTCATCCATTCGTCACTATTTTACCGATCCATAATTTTTATTTACTTTTAATTTATTTTTATTTCAAAGAATAATCAAATTAAAACATTTTATATTCAGCGAAGTAATATTAATATTCAATTTTACCGAACGTCATGACTAACAATTTTTTATTTTACAGAAAAAACCTGCACGGACAAGAACAGCGGGCTATGCGATAGCACTAGTTAGTGATATCACGCGATTGTACACGACTTTTATTGTGTACCGCGAATAAAAATTTAAAATTGACTGTATTTTTACGTTTATCGAAAATCGGGAGTGATTTTAAAGACACATTTTCATTTCTCCATCGTTTTAAATGGCGAAACATCCACCATCTGAGAATTCCATTGAAATACTTCTGTTGCTGTATGCTGTTTAGGTGAGTCTTTTTGAAAAATTATTATCAATATATTTTCTGAACATTATAATTTGATAAAACTACTGAGAAAACTGTCATATAATAATGAAAATCAAAATTTTGTTTCGAAATTTCTCCAAATTGTTGATTTTTCATTGTTTGTTAACTTGAAAAGATTATTATAAACAAAGTATTGAAACTTTTATGGAGTGGTGCTGTTAAATATGTACAGGATGGGCTACACGAATTGATAAATTGTTATAACAATTGTTGGCAACTATTTCGTCCGGTATTTTCAATAAAACAATAATTTTTTACGTTAAATATCAAATAGAGATGGGAATATTCAACTTCCTCAAGTATCAAGAACGGAACTGTTCCAAAGTTTATCAAGGTAAATCAAACACTCGTGTATAGTTCAGCAGACCCCTCTCTAACTCTGAAATTTTTTTGAGTTTTAAAACTTAACACAATGTATATGTTTTTATGTTCTACTGTTTGTTTTGAGTTCAACAAAGTCCGTTTCCCATATTATTTAAATAAATAAAGACCAATGGATTTTTTTTGTTTATATTTAAAAAAAAATTATTTTTAACATACACCATGAGTGCATCCTGAATGTCGACAATAGCCGGTGTAAGTTAGAAATAATGAAATTTCAACAATACAGAGTTCGGCAAAAGTCCGGGACCGGACAAATATCGAAGAAAATATGAATTTTGTGAAAAATATTTTCACACCACAAATTTAACTCCAGCTTAAATTATAATTTGAAAATATTTTGAAATATACAGGGTGTTCCAATAAAGT
>CAJUYI010006460.1:0-13696 GCA_910591695.1 Galerucella pusilla
TGCTAAACACAAATCAAGACCCTCAGGTTTTTGAATAGTTCAAACACTCATATAATGAAATACACAGAAATGATCATTAAAAAAAACATTATAAAAAAATTGAATCATGGATCACACTGGGCCTTATCTCCTTTATTAAGCAGAGAGACTACATGGTAAAAACATTATTAAAAAACTACTCTCTTCAACTAGAAACCGAATATAAATATTATAGAAATAAACTAAATACCCTCATCAGGAAAACTAAGAACGACTACTACCAGTTAAAAATTTATGAAGCTGGCAAATATTTAAAAAAGGTCTGGATTACAATAAATGACATAACAGATTACTCAAAAAGAACCTATCAAATAGAAAATTTAACAATTCTAGATGATAATAACATCCCAATGACTAACAACATTAAGGCAGAGAAACTAAATAATTTTTCCTCATCTTAGGTAACGACATGGCGAATGAAATTTTCAATGTGAACCTACCTGAACATTTTCTTGAAGGTGAAAAAAAAATAATCACTGTATATTTCTAAAGCCAATAACAACTAACGAAGTTATTGAACATATCTCAAATCTAAAAAATAGTTCCTCACCAGGCCCTGATGAAATAGATACATCTACAATAAAAAATATCCATAAATACATCGCGTTACCACTAAAACATTATAAATCTATGTTTTCAGCATGGAAAAATTCCTCAGCAATGGAAGGACACGATAGTCACTCCTATTTTCAAAGCAGATAATCCAAGTAAATTTACTAATTATAGGCACATATCAGTTGTTAATAACTTTGCAAAGATTTTTGAAATGACTTTAAAAAATACACTTATTGATTTCTTTTATACTCATAATATCATTACAGATAGACAGTATATATTTATAAAAAATTTTAATACGGAGAATGCAGTTGTCGATTTTCTAAAGAAAACTGTCGATGCCTTGAACATGCCTGGCGGTTTTTCTTGACTTGGCCAAAGCGTTTGACACTGTCTCCCATGAAATCTTATTATCTGAATTGAGTACATATGGCATTCGGGGACTTGCACTAGATCTTGTGTCTAACTATTCAACCAACAGAAATCAACGAGTGAAAATTGGCAATATACTCAGTACTGAATCGATTGTGAAAATTGAATTACCACAGGGATCGGTATTGGGACCAATACTATTCCTTGTTCATATAAATAGGTTTCATTGCAAAAATCAAGACTTTGTCTGGAGACCTCATATTTTGTGCTGATGATACGGCCTTAATTATTACTTGTAATGATTGGGAAGAATCCAAAATTTTTGCGGCATCAGTTTCAAGAAAATTAAGTTTGTGGTTAAATCATAATAAACTAACATTAAATGTCAAAAAAAACAAATTTGTAACATTCAGTCCAACTATTACAAAGCAACCCGATGATACTGTCATTAAACTTCATAATCATAGCTGTCAAAGTAATAACTGTCCTTCTCCTTTTATTGAGAAAGTAACTTCAATAAAATACTAAAGAGTTATATTCGATCAATATGTACGTTGGTCTGAGCATTGTTACTTTGAAAAAATCTTTTAAAACCACTTTAAAATGGATGCTTTTAATTTGCTATTTTAAATATTTCCAAATTATTCTAAAAATTGGGTTCGCTTATTTGGGTCTATTATTGAAACTTCCGGTTGTTCGGTTCTGATGATAATTTATTTTGCTGGTTGTGTGATAACCTAGGTTTATTAATACAAGGCCGCTGGTGGCTAGATTTCCTAAATCACAAAAGGCCACTAATGATATGCTTCACCTGTCAAGAGTATCACTGACAATTAACAAAATAAAAAAAAATAAAAAGGATGTACATGTGCCCTAAACTATTTATGTTTAATTTTAAAGTCGGCAAGTGCCGCAATACACTTAAAGGACGTGAATATTGGCTTCCCGCAGAGTATACTTTGCGTTTACACAATGTAAGTAAGAACAATAATCAAATGTGACTATAAGGATAAGGCAGTCATGCCTTAGTCTACAACTTAATTCTAAAGACCGGTAATCTAACCTAATGTATTATTTACAGATATTTCACACTATGAAGAAACTATTTATATTGAAGCTAATAAATTTAGATAGTGACACGTGTTATTGTCCTCTAAATATAAAGTATAGAACTATATGTGGATCTTATTTAGTGTCTTGTTACTCCATATGTGATTGTTCAACTATATGTTCTATGTATGTTCCTAATAATAACACACTGAAACTCAATGCTTAAGGCAAAGCAAGAGTAACCTTGGAAGACGAACACAACTTAATCTATCGCTTATCTGTTTTGACTCCCAGTAGCCAGTAGATAGATCCCACTCAAATCCCAGTAAAGTAACTGATGTTGGTTACAAGTTCTTCAGCCGTTCATAACCATGATCCATGACCAAGTAAATAGCATCTTAAATCCTCAGAAATACCAGCCCAATTTCAAGAAGTGTGATTAAGGGATTGAAGAAGGTTCACAAAAAGAGGTCTAAAAAGAGAATTGTTAACCTGTTGTTCTTGCAGTCATATTATAGGTAATGAAGCTTTTCCAAATTAATTAAATCATTTATTTCTATCTATATATTTCTACTACTAAGCATAAGCTACCCGAGGTGAGCTAAAGCTACAGGATGTAAGTAACTCGAAACATATCTATAAGATTTCATCTAGCTCACTTTAATGATCGTAAGATGTAGGTATAAATTTTGTTTAACAAAAAAAGAAAGAATAAAATCACAAGTGTGGACTTAATTCATTTAGATTTTACAAACTATCTTTGCTTAGGTGTCATTGTTGAATTGAATGTTATAGTTAGTTAGCTTAATAGTTATGCTTAGTTGTTTCAAAGACATACCTTTCGGTGACGGGTGACCTCAGAGTGAAGGAATTTGAGTATTTACTTCCCACATGCAACAGGTTTTCAGAGCTAATCCCCTTCAGGGTGCTTTAATGGCGACAATTACCAAAGATGCTACTGAATACTGTGTGGAAAGTTTGGAAATCCGTATAGCACGACAGCCTTTCTACTCCATATCCATGGACAGTAAAAAACCCAACTTTTTTCCGATAGAAAATTCCCTCCTAAATCTAGATTCTAATATTAGTTGGTCAAACTGATTGAAAGTATTGATTTAACAGTCATTTATGTTTATGTGATTTAGGGATTTTTATGAAGATATGATTATGAAGTATGACAATGACAATTTAAGAAATTGATAGATTAACTTGTCATGACTATTTGTAAACAATGAAATAAATATATCCACTATGTTAACTCGATTGGTATTTTAATTTATTATTATTTTATTAGTTCAGCAGTATTGATAATTATTCAGGTATGCTTATTGTTTGACTGAATTCTTTAAAGGTTTGTAAAAAATGAATGTAAGCAGTAGGATACTAATTACAATTATTACTCTTAAATCATTCGAAGTACTAAAACTGGCTTTCGAGGTAATATTTCTATTGATTAGGTATATCATGGTTATAAAGCAAGATGAACTTGTAACAGCATATAATTTATGTTAGTAAACGGTTAAGAGCGTTGTGTCATAAATTCTACACACTAAAAGAAATCCTTTCCAGAAAAAACCTAATAATTCTTTATAACGCTTTAGTCGAACCCATATTGAGATATTGTGTTCTTGCTTGGGGGGTGCTTTTGAAAGTTCTGTTCAAAATATTTCTAAAAGTTATATTTGGAAAACCAAAACTTTTTTCTACTCAACAATTATATAGTCCTCTCGTGAATTTAATACACGACACATAATATGATGAACTTACAGTTCATGGAGTAACTCTCACCATCATCTGGGTACCTTCACATTTTGGGCTTAAAGGAAATGAGGCTGCAGACCTAGCCGCTAAGGGAGCTTCCACGTAGAATATACCAACAACAAATGTACATCTGCATAACGACATTAAAAAAATATTCAAGAAAAAAACACGTGATCAATGGCAAGCCCACTGGAAGAATACATCTAAAAGCCACTTACATGATGTACAGCCGATTATCACATCCTCGAAACTCCCACCAATGTCCAGGAAAAATGAAGTCAATAAGAAGACTTAGAATTGGACATACTAAGCTAACACACGGCTATCTCATGAACTCTACTCATCCTCCCGTATGCAGCCACTGTAACAGTTGCTCATTAACTGTGAAACATATCCTGACAGAATGTGTTCATTATACTTTGAAACGAAAACAAAATCACCTGGAAGACAACATGAATATAATTTTAAATGAAGCTAAGAACGACATAAACTTATTGAAATACTTAAAAGACATTCAAATACTTAATGCACTATAAAATGTTAAAATGTAATGTGACTATGTATACTGTGAATTTGATATTGTAACTCACTGTCATCGTGTCAATCATCTCTGAAGTCGAGACACGTTAATTTAATAAAAAAAAATATATAGTGAAGCAAAAATTTTGAATGTTCAATTGCTTTTCATTTATCAATGTGTTTTGAGAATGTACACAAATCGTGAGCATTTAAAATATAAAAATACTCGCATCACCCGCTCAGCAGCCAACAAGGATATATTCACTGAATTAAGTAGTAAGACGCAGAGATCTTCTCTTTCACTGGGACCCAGGTTCTTTAATTTAATTCCATTACATCTGAAGCAAATACCTGAATTAAAGTCATTTAAAATCAATGTTAAAAATTACATAGTAACAAATCAACTTAAATTTTTACAAATAATAATGTAATTCAATTTCATGTGTGAATAAATAAATATATTTTCTTATCCTCTACTTACCTCTTGTTGCTCAATCCTACATAGAAAAAAGGAAAAAATGTTGAAACAATGGAAAGTCAGTTATTTTTTTTTGTTTCAATTGACCTATGTATATATAGCACTTGCAATTTTTTGTAACCAAATGTACCGAAACTAGCAGAGGGAGCAATAAACAAAACAGACAATTTTGCCTAGGTGAGTTGCTCTTTTTTGTCCTTTCATGACTGCATTCATATTATATTATTATGTACTTTAAAATTGCATTTAAATTGAAACTGAATTACAGTATTTTCTACATGCTTATCTGATACGTATGTTATCACTTTATGCAAGTAAGTATTTGCGTGATTATATTTTTGTTACAAATGTCCTTTTACAAGGATATATGATGAAATTTCTACATATTCATCGAATGTTGTTTTCAAAATTGAGATGTAAATTCTTATCGAATTTTGTTTTCAAAATTAAAATAAAAATACATTGACGTAATGTTATCAATTCATACAAGTATGTTTGACCTATAAAAGGAATGATAAGATTGCTACAATTCAGTTCAACTCAAGTGTTAAATATTAAAACATCATGGCAACTACTCCATCAACAATTGTGGTTTTATCTGAAGATAGAACCAACTTACCCACCAACTGGCTGCTGATAGTGATGAAACAGTTGTTTCAGTGAGTACACTTTTTTATTTTCTTCCTATTATTTATTCAGTATTTTCTTATTCTGGAACCATTTCCAAATTAAATTAAATTCTTGATTAACTATTGTTTATTATCTTAATTTTTCCAAGTACACTTTTTATTGTCTTTCTATCAATGAAGGTCCTGGGCCAGATGAATTACCTACTGATTTTATTAAAAATTGTAAGGAATCGCTAATAGAGCCATTATTTTTTCTATTCAATAAATTTCTCAGTTCAGGTCAATTTCCTGATACATGGAAAACAACCTTTATTACACCAATTCATAAATCTGGAAGCAAGAATAGAGTTGAAAATTAGAGACCTATTTCTAAATTAAACATTTTTAGTAAGGTGTTTGGAAGTATCATTTTTGATTTTCTTTATCATGACGTAAAAAACCTACTTAACATTGAACAGCATGGCTTCATGAAAAAACGTTTGGTAGATACAAATTCATTCCTATATGTTGAATACATTCTTAAAAGTCTAAATGATAGGCATAACGTCGATTCTCTGTATACTGATTTCAGTAAGGCCTTCGACAAAATAGATCATTGCGTCCTTGTCTCAAAACTTTCTGAAGTCGGTATACATGGTAATTTATTAAGATGGTTCGACTCATATGTCAGAAATAGGTCACAGCAAGTAATTTTAGGTGCTTTTGAATCTAAGGCTGTGGTAACTACTTCAGGAGTACCTCAGGGGTCCCATTTAGGTCCTTTACTTTTCAATTTATATATAAATGACATCTCTAGTTGCTTTCAATTTGCTAAGTTTGTTATGTATGCCGATGATTTGAAAATATATCACTCAATGTGCTTACGATAGAGTTCGATTGTTTTTAAATGTCTCAAAGTGTAATTATATACAATTTTCTCGTTGTAGTTCAGACTTGAACTACAATACATATGAAATTTCTAATAGCATATTACACGCTGTAGATACTGTTAGGGATCTTGGTATTCTTTTAGACTCTAAATTACTTTTCGATCGGCATATTTGTAATATAACTAGAAAAGCTAATTAGCAGTTGGGCTTCATATACAGAACATGTCTCGAACTTCAAAATCCTCTTAACGTTAGATCATTATATATGGCATACGTAAATAGTATATTAACGTTTGGTTCTAGTATTTGGAACCCGCGTTATTTGGTCTATATTTCAAAATTAGAAACAGTCCAAAACAAGTTTATTTCATATTGTAAAAGAAAATTTTATCCCGATGTGGATAGGCAACGTATTCGTTCTAATTTAAAGATAATTTCACTAGAGCATGGTAGGTAAATTGCGGATGTATTGTTTATTCATAAAATCCTCAATAACAATATAAATTGCCTTGAACTTACAAACTTCATAACACTTCGTATTCCCAGCCACTCAACTAGAAACAATTATACCTTTATCACACATCAGGCACTCACCAATTATTTTCTAAATTCTCCTGCTCACAGAATAACAAATACCTATAATA
Organism: Galerucella pusilla; assembly: GCA_910591695.1. NCBI lineage: Eukaryota > Metazoa > Arthropoda > Insecta > Coleoptera > Chrysomelidae > Galerucella > Galerucella pusilla. The sequence goes on from CAJUYI010006460.1 coordinate 6,917, forward strand.
AATTGTCCATTTTTGTCGAAATGGATATTTTTTACCACAGTGCAGATTTGATTAAAAAACTACTGAGGGACTTTTTTTTGCAAATTTAATTTTGTTTTATCACCTACTCTTGTTCTCTCTTTTTTCTCTTTTTTTTTTTGTATACTTGTATTAACTTTTATTTAATGTAGTAATATGATTATATTTATATTTTCTCTTTCACCTAATTTGTAAAATTATGTGTAACTATTAGTGGATACTTTTATGGGTTTGTCTTGTTTGTATCCCAAATAAATAAATAAATAAATAAATTTGTTCTTGTTCGGTGTTTTTTCAACCATTTCTAAATTGAATAAAATTCTCTGCCAACTATTGTTTGTAATCTTAATTATCATTTATTTATTTCTTCTCAACTTTATTGTTTCTCAAATTTTACTGTTAGTATTAGAGAATTCAATTCGTTGATATCGTATTTTGTGTTCGTAGATATGGGGTGGAAGAGATGAAGGTGAAGGGAGACAGAATTTTTTTTAACTCTCACATACTCACCGAAGTCGACGACATTAAAAAAAAATTCGGAAACTCACCTGTGAGATATATAATAGTTAAAATTAACAACGACGAAGAGTTTAAAGTTATGGAGAAAATAGTGAAACGATATAAATTCAATATATTGGACGAAGAAATGGAATCGTTGCATCAAACGATAACCTCAGGAAGTAAGAGGTAACTATACATAGACCATCCTCTCAACTCTTCTCCAACCACCACCCTTGTATTAGATGATGAAGAGGATGAGGAAGAAGAGGAGGGCAATTGAAAGCCAAGAAAAGAAAAAGAAGAGGGAACCAGCCAAACTCAGTCTACTTCATTGGGAGAGCAAAAAACCGATTACAGGGACGAAGATAAGTTTGGATTTCCAATATGCTCACAAGTATTCTAGAAATAATAATAGTTATATTTTAAGAATAAAACGATAATATTAATTTTTCTTTTATTTCCGAATACAACTTGATTCATCTTTTCCAATCACAATAATATAAGCTGGTTTGGGCTCACCTCATCTGATTTTTACACTTTTGATACATCCTGTATAGTTGCAATACGATTTATTCACTCTCTCTCTCTCTCTCTCTCTCTCTCTCTCTCTCTTAGACAACAACGCGCCACTTGGGTAGGCAATACAATACACATGTGTTGCATGTCTTTCATATAACTAGTTGTGGATAATTTTCAAGTGACCCCCCAAGAAAGGTCACACGATAACCCCTATAACAATGTTGTTTGGCTATTCATTAACACTTAATATGAAAACAGTTAAGCAGAAAACAAGTTTAGACGTTGGTACGTTTAGTGGTAGTACAAATATTATGCATCACTCTAAAGCTAAACCAAATTCTTAATTTATTTTTGATAATGTTGCTTGTGATAATCAAGATATCATTCAAGAATACTTAAGTATGTCTCGACACGCTAAAGTGGATCCAATTTATTTATGTCAAAGCTATGCAAAAATACCCCAGCATTCAATTAGAGACAAAGCAAACGTTTTAATTGTTTTCAAATAGAATGACTTGCATTTAAAACATATTTATAAAGTTCACATTGGTACCGATATGACATTTGACATATCAATGACATATCAATTCAAACAAATCTGCTGGGAAAATAGATATATGGTTTTCTATCTATTTTCAAGGACTGTGAATTAGACAGAGGACGTTTCAGAAAACAACTGGGTGAAGGGTGAATTTGTGTTATTATAATATTTGTTGGAAGAAGTTTATTAAAATTCTGAAAAGTCTATATTTGTTTTATTGAGAGGCCTATAACAATAATATAAGCTAGTTTAGGCTCACCTCATCTGATTTACACACTTTTGATACAATCTGTATAGTTGCAATACAATTTATTCACTCTATCTCTCGAGAGGCCTGTTCTCACAAGCATCACAGACAGTCTTTGACAATCCGGATTCGGCGCAAAGACCCCAAAGTGTTCTCGAGAGAACGGAGAATCCGGATTGTCAAAGACTGTCTGTGATGCTTGTGAGAACAGACCTTTAGACAACAACGCGCCACTTGGGTAGGCAATATAACGATATAACTATCTTAGTCAATTTTAATTACATGTATTGGTAGCACAGTTGAATGTGCATACAGCTTAGGAAGCAGAATCGTGGGTTCAATTCCTCAACATACCAAAAAAACCATATCAAAGTGAGCCAGAACTCTGCTTGTATACCTACAAGTATTATATTGAGAAATGCATTATTTGAAGACCCACCTCTGTCGTCCATTTCGTTACTATGTTTAGAGCCTGTTGCATGCGCTCTCTGACCGTAGTACTGAATTTGCCTTGTGATATGATGACTAGATCGTCCGCATATCCTAAGACAGTATGGTGTTCCTTTTTGAGTCGCCTTATCAGTCCGTCCATTACAAGGTTCCATATTAGAGGAGACAGTACTCCTCCTTGAGGACATCCCCTTGAAACTCGGGCTGACAATGTTGTGCCCATCAAGGTTGAGAATTTCGTTCGGTCTTTCAGCATGCAGTCTATCCATCTGCAGCTTGTTTCGTCAATTTGCTTTTGACGAAATGCCCTAGTGATTACTTTGTGGGAGGTGTTGTCAAAGGCACCCTCTATATCAAGGAAGGCTGCTAATAATACTTCCTTATTTTCGAGAGCGTACTCTATTCCTTGTACTAGGTGATGCTCTGTGGATACTCCTGGTCTGTATGCATATTGATCCAGGTCGATCAGTCTTTCTACCAACGATCCTCCTCTAATGTGCATGTCCACCAGGTAGGCATGTGAGACAAATTGACAATTCAGTTTTAGATCATATTATTTTGACATTGTCTTGAATTCTGATTATTTTGCAATGGTCAAAAATGAATTTTGGAAGGGAAAAACTGGTAGGCATGGTATGTCACATAAGTTGGTCATCCTGTAAATTGGGAGAGAAATATTCAGGGAAACGCAGGAAACCTAACAGGAACTGAATGAGGTTTGGGATGAACAATAGCCGTGGTAATTTTTAAGCTTTATAATCAAAATCTGGATAGTCTCAGCAAAAATTTAGATTAATTTTTAATTAAATATGATTCCTCAGTATTCACAAAAACTGATAGACTATTGAATTCAAGTTTAAATAGTTTACCTGGATATTAGATCATGTATAATGATGGAGACCTTAATAAAAAAATGATTGGGTGGTGGTATATTTGGAAAAAGAAGGATATGAATATTTATAAAAAAAAAGAGTCTTGTATCATCTTCATGATAATTGAGTGTATTATTATTAATATTTAAACCTATACCAAACTGTCAATTTAATAACTCATATTATCGCTATAGCCTAGTCAAAGTACACATAAAACCTCACAAAAAATAAAAAAAACTTGAAAATTCAAAATTGAGTGAAGGGTTGTGTACACTATGAGGAAAACTTTAGGATGCTAGGCATGCAATTTTCCGGAAAAAAAATGGTTAAGAAAATTTTGTTTGTTTTGTTTTTTCACTCTAATTGTTTGGATAATGAAAATACAGAAGAGTGTTTCATTTCAGTTATCTACAAATTTTATCTGGAGAGTTTTTTTTATAAACTGGAAAGTTCACGAGATGAAATTAATTTCAGTGCTGCTCGATTTATGGCTACGCGCCAAATTTATCAACCGCTCGACTTAAGAGTTGATAATTTGGGATTATAACATTCTAAAAAAATAAAACACATGTTAAATGTAGAGAAAGATCTCAGCTTTTAGATATGAATACTTTGAAATTTGGAAAAGTAGATTTTTTAGCTGTGAAATCAGTTTATTCATGAAAAACTGGAGTGGAGTTGAAAAATGAAGGTTCACGTGGAAAATCGTATGTATCTTTGTGAAAAATGCAAATACAAAAAAAAATTCATATAAAATTTTAAAAGCGCTATGTTATATAACAAAATTTTTTTAATTAATGGTTTTAATTGAAGAAATTTGGTAAAAAAACGACTTTTTAGTAGATGTATAGGTGTAAAATCGATAATAATACAAAAAAAACATTAGAACACATTTCATAGGAAATGTTTTTTCCATTGTCACTGTTTATTTACTATCCTAAAATTAAAAACATGAAAATTGATGTTCAAAAATACTACTAGAGAATTTCGTATTTTTTGAAAAATAATGCGAAATACAAAAAAAAATTAGACAAATTTTGTGGTTGAATATATTAGCTACCATTGTTGATTGGAACATTTTCCTGTAATTTCATTATTTGAGCAATTAGAGAGAAAAAAACAAGAAAACAAAAATGGACCTAACGATTTCACGGATATTTTGTGTACTTTGACTAGGCTATTACAGCAGAATAAAACTACGGAAATCGTGTTTTTGAAAGATATATCACAGGACTGAAGATAAAAACATTCTATATTAAACATGAGCATTATTATCCACTGTTCAAAGATAATAAATCTTGAACATGTGTCATGTGGACCGATTTCGCATTATTGTTCTGAGTAAACGTTTTATGTTATAAGCGAAAGCGGCTAGTTTTGGTATGACTAGGTTAGGTTGATAAATAACAATAGGATATGATAACTCACCCATTATTTTTTCTTGTTGTGTCTCTGTTGGCACATTTTCACTACTGTTGATCGTGATAGTCCATAGCAAAATGAATCCCAAACATTTCCGAGCAACCATTGCTGTTAAGCATGGATTATTATTTGCAACGAGATCACATTTTCACATATGTTTCTTGTTTTATTTCCCAAGAATTGTTGGCTATTCTTATTTCCGGAGCTGGGGTCCCACTGGATTGATCGCCGTCATTTTTAAACAGTGAAACTGGAACAAAAATGCTTACTTTAGTGATATAGTTTGACCTTATTACATTCTGTTGAAATGATCCCTAAACAATAGTATATTAGGTATCTTCTGTAAGTTTCTTGTGGCATTACTTATTCTTTTGGGAATCAAACCACAATAATGTTTTTTATTTTTTATTTCGACGTTTCGGTAGCGTTTCAGCTACCGTTGTCAAGATTAAATAGTAATAAAATTGATAAAAAAATTTTTGGTCCCTATCTGACACAACGAAAAAATATGACAACTAGACAATCAATAATATTTTGAAGCTTAAGACTACAAAACTTTGTTGTCAAATTTTATTAAGGTCCATTCATAGTAGATCACACCTTTGGTAAAATGTGAAATAAAATATTTTATTTTATGACATTCTAACGATATGATAGTCTACTAGAAATGGAATCCAGTGAAGTGCACGTTCCTTCTATGCTATTTATTACTTTTTATTTTGTTATGTTCGATTCTGTTCATTGAAAAAATATGAATCTCCTTATTTTTTGCTCTTTTTGTATAATGAATGAAATAATATATTATTTAGGACCACTTAAATGTATGTAGTGCTTTACTTACCGATGTCTGAACGGTAAGTGAATCACTTACCGGTGTGTTAGACTGAGTAAACACAACCTACCGTCCTGACAACCGATGCTGTAAATAAACAAAAAATATCAATCGCGCAAAAATGCATTTAAATGAAGTGAAACCAACTGTGGCTCATTATTTTAACCAGTTCAGCTCCGTTCAGGAAAGTTATACTTTTCCGCATGCCATTGCAGATTGCCGAACGACGCTTTAGCGGAGTTCGGCCAGCTATCGCGTGAGGAAAAGTTACTTTACGCAACTGTTAGGTACACCATTTTTTCACTAGAATGCGGAAAAAACCCAAAAGTTAACCTAAAGAAACATTCATCATTAAATACATATCAAATTAATTATTATTAATATTAATATTAAATGTGCAATTTGTAGCATTCTGCAAATCAATGGAGGAGGCTGAAATGTTTTCAAATGACAGATTTGCTGCTGCCGTGGAAATGACAACTTGGCTGGAAGAGATCATTTTGGAAGGCTTTAATGGCGACAGCTGCTGACTAGTGGAAGGGCCAACGACAGGGTCACCAAAGCTTAATGTTTCATTTGATTTGATATTTTGGAAACCTAGTGAGCTTTCTGCATAACCCTCTGTGGCGCTAGGAGATTTCCAACCTCCTAGGCGTTTAGTTTTTGTTATTCCTACTCCGGAATCTGCAAGCATTGTGGCGGCAGAACGTCGGAAACTGTGGACTGTCTATAATTGAGGAATTGGAAGCTTTAGATAACTTGCAATCACTAATGGCATTTTTCTCAAATTTTTCACAAAAAATCGCCTGTGTGGGGTTCCAGGCTTTCTTAAACTTACACAATTCCTGAACAAATTGAGTAATTTTCCATTTTCAGCTTCCTCAGAAATCATGAAGCTTCTGGAAGAGTGGTTGTGTCTGGGATATTTATCAATAAAATATTTTCTTTATCATCAATATGACCTGAAGACATCTTTGTTAATTCTTCTCGCCTACATGTGCCGCCAAACCAAAAATTGAAGCGACAATGATTGTATCAGGCTACAACAAGATGGTGGTGGCTCCGAATTATGCGCGTGATGTTTTCCCTAGAGTGGCCCCAGAATCTCCAGATCTTGTACCCCTAGACTTTTCTCGATAGGGTTATTGGAGACCGAAGGTTTATGTAGTTAAACTCCAAGATTGACAGTAGCTGCAATACCAAATTGGAAGCAAAGTTATTGGATAGATATGGCAAAATAATGATTATTCTGACGTTTTGAAAAATATAAAGCGTCAAAATAATTATTATTCTGCGATATCTTTTGGTAACGCGCTTTATTAAATACGCCAATATCTGTATCTGTATCTGTAGAGTAGGGAGGGTGAGTGTGTAGGCT
>CAJUYI010006461.1:0-13695 GCA_910591695.1 Galerucella pusilla
GATACAACAATTTTCTTCAAAAAACAAAATTATCGCAACAAAAGGCTTAATAGAAATAAGAAGTCCTTAAAACAACGCTTTTCGACTATTATACAACAATTCAGTCCTCTTAGAATTCCATGTTGCTAGTTGGGATGTAGGTAAATATTTGTATACACTTCATTCCATTCATTTGGTTTTGTTCTCTAGTGCATACTTCACTCATGAAAGTTTTAATAACGATTAACTTCCCGAATACATAATAAAGAATATGAGTACTCATGGTTCAAATATGGCTCAATTTTTGTTCATTGACATTATACATATTCAAACCCCCATTTACAAATTTATTTTCTTCCATAGTAATTGAGAAGCGTTGGCTTACCATGTATGCATGGTTTTTGGGTGAGCATTCATTGAGAACTGAATGATCTTCTTTGCCTTTCCTTCCCCTAAAATCCTGAAAAATGTCTAGTAGCTCCTTCATTTCCACTACTGAAAGAAATTCCAGAATATCAGCGAGCTTCAAATCAGGTTTTTCTAGGATAGAAATGTTACAGCGCTTTCAGACGAGACACTTTGTGGCCGGCTTCTAGTGTCTGAAAAGAATCACGTGGCTGAAAATACATTAAACACCATGTATTCCTTATTTGAGTCTCGTGTGAATGCGTCTATTTATATTAATGTATTTTTAGCCGCGCGATTATTTCCAGACACTAGTAGCCGGCCACAAAGTATCACGTCTGAAAGCGCTCTCAACCTCCCAATTCAATTTCATTTACGCCATTGATTCAAGTGTGGATAGGTTCGAGAAATAAAACAGGGGAAATTTCCTTGAACAGTGAAGCGGCTGTGAAAGTACTGTCAATCCAGTTCATCTCCAGGCCATTCCGGTAAGGATGGCAACGAAAATGCGGACTCCCTTGTAAGAAGAGGTACAACAGCTGATTTCATTGAACAAGTACCTACAATTGGCATATTATCAAGTTTAAAAAAAACACTAAATACCTGGACAGTTGGAAGATTTTTGATCTTCTGGTATAATTTACTTGGATTAGTTGATTCGAAAGCTTTCATAAATCCTTTAAAGGATGTCTTTCAAGTAGTTATTGACTATAAATAATAGCGGGCATGATCTACGTTGTCTAACAAGTCTTTTAACAAATCACTGTCATCTGAATCATCATGTTGTGAGATTTGGACTGTCGGAAGATCCGACGTGTCTTCTTTGTTCGGAATTTGATGAAACAGCAGAACATATACTTTGTGCTTTCCCCACCGTGCTTCAGATCGAAAATTTCATGTTTGGATGGGTTTCCTATGCTGAGCTCTAGTTTGGAAAATGCTTGCACTATTCATAAGTTTTTGTTTCTTCTATTGTGTGGGATTCAGGAAGGAAATGTAACGCCAAAGTTAACTCAAAATGGATGGCCGATTCGATGAAAGAGTGTATTTTATTGTTAACAATACTCCAAAATTTCGATTACCACTATCCTTAGTGTTGTCATAGATAGGATAATAAGTACATTCGACTACCATACTTTCGAATAGATATACCTACATATACATACTGGTAATTTTAAGCGTATACATAACAAGTGACAAATGATTATCTTATATCGTTAAGTGCAATGATGGAATAAATGGAGAGAACAACAGCACAGTTTCAAATATGAAAGACGCGACATGGGAGGGGATTATCTGGCGCGTCTCCTACATCTTCGTATTTCCTATTAAAGCGTGAGATACTTCCTTAGGGAACCTCTCGACACACATCTGGAAATCTCTTTACTTTCATCAGAATGAGTAATAGCTGTTAACAACGATGTCTCATACATAATATAAAACCATTGTTGATATTAAAGAGAGAAATAATCTAAACATTTCCAAATTCAAAAGCACTATTGTGAAACATATTTTTTCATTGGATAGGGGCATGTTGAATAAAAGTCGCAAATATATCTCGTACTTTATCTATGCAGGATGTGTGAACAGGAAGATGAAACTGTCAGGCATATCTTATGCGAGTGTCCGGAGTTATCGTCAATAAGAGAGTGTGTGTTCGGTGAGTCTTGGCCTACACCTGCCGATATAAAGGAGATAACTCCTAGTGACCTGTCCACCTTCCTGAGAAGGACAGGATGGACAATGACCTAGGAGGACAACTCCTCGGGAGGATGTACAATGGGTCACATGTGGCCTAAGTGCTGTGAGCCTACACACTCACCCTCCCCACTCTACAGATACAGATCTCGTACTTTATAAAATTATAATAAGGTATTCTGTTTGGACATAGCTACAAGTTACACTGTTAGGTTTTCATAGGAGCATAATTTATTGGCACCAAAATTGATCTCATTATAATTTCCATATACCATAACCTTGAAATCCACCCCAACATTAGTTTATCTGTACAACAATCCATAGTTGCATAATACGTAATAATGAGTTGCTGTGGATGAGAAATAGTAAAAAATGATATAATCTTCAAATTATTATTTTCTGTGAATGAATTCAAACAAAACCAGAAATAGCTGTATGCTTAAAAATATTCTTCATGAAAATAGAACCCATCCTGGCATTAATTACCTCATGTTTAAACTTTGCTTCGCCGTCTTTTGGTATTTCTGGTATAAAGATAAAATTAACGAAAATTCCGCTCAAAAACAAATGTTTGTTCTAAATCTAACAAACGCGATTCCGAATATCCAAAAAACAAATGTAGATATACCGACTATTCACTTAAATTCAAAGCTTCCCTTTTACGAAGATGAGCATTGTAGTGAATGATTCAAAAGATTCCTTTTCGAGCAGGATCATCACGCGAGACAGAGGCATTGTAAGAGGGAACGAGCCGTGATAAATATCAATGTATCTCGTACCATTATTAAAGACATAAATTAATTGTAGAATGTTACAAGGTTGACGAATAGTTGTCTGTTATTATTTCCCTCGAGACTCTTTCTGAGTGAAAATTGGACTTAGAGCGACCAGAACCACGCCATGAATATGAAATTTTCAATATTGTCAATTCGAAATACTGAATAATATTCACTAGAAATATACTGCAAATCTGAAGTGCATAACGCGAAGAAAATTTGATAAGACTAGAACTGTATGCAGTGTCTGAATATATGAATTTTGATTTTGTTATAGTCCTGTAAATATGAAAACTCTGCACTCCAAAATCGCGAAGTATGCACACTGCCCGTATTATTTTACAGTTTTCAGATCATAGTAAACAGAAATCATTGTCCAAAAAGTGTAATGTATGAAGTAATATGAACCCCTTGTTTGACAGTTATAAAAGGCACATCGTTTTCTTTAATACCGCTTTGTTCCTTCAAAACTAACACACTCTCAATTTACATGGATTTATTTATACTATCTATTATAATTTTATACTAGTTTTAATTTGTGATAACCTCAAATGTATATTAATTTTCATGTAATAACATGTTATACTATCATGTATACGTATTTGAAAGAAAGTTTAGATGATGAATTAGCCTCAGTCGCAGAAAAATCCGACGTCAAATAACAAGGGCGGAAAGAATTTAAATTGATATTAGTTTCATCCATCGTATATAAACAGCGGCTTGTACCAGATGTCAGTTTTATAGAATTCCCCAAAAACAAGTTGTATGCTCTGAGTATTTTGGGCTTGCTGGTACTTTTTTCTAAATTTACTCTTAACTTAGATTTGGATAGGTTAGAGATGAGTTGGTCTATTAGTTCCTTCTTCGCCATGCACGAGAGAATATCGCCAAACAAAAGAGAGACCATGCCAAACATCGTATACCTGCTGTCACAAACTTCATTCTCCTCCCTCAGGCTTGCCGAAACCTCTTCAGCCTACTTTGGGATACATCTTCATTCAACTATTTACCTCTATTAAACATTCACTTCAGCTCGAAACAGAAGCTATTCGATAAAAACCAGCGATATTCAATAAAATAAGTATATCAAACGCCACTGGCGTGTTGAATAAAATATGAGTTCACGGATATACCTATTTAAAGAGTTTGAAGACTATCGAGAATGAATAAAATTATGCTTATACTCTGAAAAATAACGATGGAAACACATGTTTAAAGTTGTTTTTGAAAATAAAGAAAGTGCAAGGAAATGGGTGAGTGGGTGGGTATTAGGTGTCGAAGCATATCAAATGTGCCATATTGCATTTTGTGAAATTATGCCATAGATGAAATTTAACGGAAGAATATTTTCTTGAATGAATGTGTTTACTTGCGAGGTTGAAGGTACATTTCAATTTATACGGTGCGATATAATCGTATAAACTTCCATAACCACTTCGGAAGTTTACTTTATCAGAATGTATATTGAGCAATTTTCTATTTAGTCCTGTGTAATAGTCAACAACGACTATATCAACTTATTTAATAAAAGTTTTGGAGGAAAAATTCTTGTTCATGATTCAATATTAACATTTTTATATTTAAACAAGTACGTAAGAGGTTGTTTTGTTTTGAAATCCTGATTTTATTATAATAATGAGGGTCCATTATTCTGGTAGGAACGCAAATTCCTTGTAAACTTATTTTCATAATAGTGCCAACTTTTTTTCAATGAAAGGATTGTTTTCTTTGGGTAAAAAAATTATATTATATCCAACAATGTCATTCTGACACAAGCCAGATCAAGCCAAAATATCATTTCATTATTCAAAATAATCCAATTTTGGGGGAGATTGATAGGTTTGCATCCACAGCTTAGCCAATAATTCACCCATCGAAGGGTCTTCAGTTCCCAGCTACCTTGTCAAAGAATACACCAGCTTAACAAGAAGCGAAGCGCGACGCAATCTCTTTTGTTTTGATTACAAAAACTTGTGACCTTGAGAGACCAACTTCAATAGATGACTTGTATGTATGTATGTGTGATTTTTGGGGTGACATTCACTGAGACCTGAAAGATCTATTGTGCCCCCTTACTTCTACTCAGTTTCTGAGGAGAGTCTCAGAAACTAGTAGTTCCTTCAGTCCTATTTCCCAGAGGAATTTTAAGGCGGAATCCCACGGCGCGTAGTTTGGCGAACCTGGCTTGTGATAGTGGCTCGTCCGGGATCGGCTTGTTGATCGAGGATTTGCAAGCGATCCCACGACGTGTGTGAGGTCGCACTGTAGGCTCGTGTCGGCTTGGAATATTTTGTTTTTATTTGTTATTTCATTTCGTCAGTGGTGTCGCAATGTGTTCAGTTGTCCTTTCAGTTCAAAAAAAGATGAATAATATGCGGCGTAGAAAAGTTGCAGCTATTGCTGCGGCTACGTACATTATATTAGGTAGCTCTATAAACATTAAACGAAAGCCACAAAAAAGAAGATGGTGGAAAGTATCTTTGTATCAAAGCCGCAATAGGTACGTAAGTAAATATTTAGTTGCCTCCATAAGCATATTAATTTTCTAAATGGACGCTAGAATCAATTTTTGTCGATAGCTTGAAGCTATTTCTTTATTTTCAGGTATAATGCTTCAAATATGTAAGTGGATCTATGTCAAGAACCATAGGATGTCGTCCACTGATTTTGAATATTTTCTCAATAAATTGGGCCCAATTATAACTAAGAGTAATACAAATATGAGAGAGAGTATACCTATTCAGGAAAGATTGGCAGTTACACTAAGATTTTTAGCCACTGGAGACAGTTTTAAAAGCCTCTCGTATCTTTTTAGATTTTCCCCTCAAACTGTATCCCGGTGTGTAAATGATGTTTGCAAAGCACTCATTGGCGAACTTAAGGATGAAATTAAGGTGGGTATACAGTTTTGCATGAAAAATATTTTAATAAAAAAAAAATACAGTTTTACAAGATAGATTACTTCAAAAACTTTAGAAATTAAGTAGTCTATCAATGACCAGAACGTCGCTGTGTTTGTTTTTATCTTCACTGTCAGCACTTAGGTCTGTTGAACTGTCATCATTTTGAATTGGAGTTGATTGGAGGGACAATTCCGAATTACTTGAGATAATTGATGGCTGATGATGCGGTGATAGTGGTGATGACAACGGTGATGGCATTAACGAGGCATGTGGTTGAGAAAATGAATTTTGAGAAAAGGAATTGGGTGGTTGCTGAGAAAGAGAATTTGGTGGTTGTTGAGAAAAGGAATTGGGTGGTTGTTGATGATGAGAATAGTAATATTGGTTTTCATTGGTTGATGAATGGTAAAAAGGGTAATTTTGCATGGGGTAAACATGAGCTGATATCGGATGCTTAATAGAAAACATCAACTGATCTTTTAGCATTGCAGTTTCTCTTTTAGTTTCATCAAGGGCTCTCAATTTCTTTGCCAGGAGTTCGCAATATAAAGAACACTCGTCAGGATCTGATTCTGTTGAAACTTTTGTTAAAATATTGTAAGCTTTATCCATGCGCTTTGCGGTCTCAGATGAAATATTTGCATGTTGTCTTTTCTTGCCTTTAACTGAACCTCCTGGTCCTTCTGGACACTTGAACGCACTATGTTTAGTGTTATGTTGGTTTCATATGGCCGGCTCCCCTTCATAAGCCGATAAAAATTCCAACACTAGTTCCTCAGCATGCCTCATTACAACAGAAGGCATGAGAACCACACCAACCAGAGCGATGGAGGTGATCCTTGGTCTACTCCCCTTGACATACACATCAAGGAGGTTATTTTGATGACCATGACACGCTTACGCTCTACCGGTATAAACCTGACGTAGGATCTGGTAGATTGAGACGTAATCTATGGCGTGAGGCACTTAATGAGGTCCCACTGCTGCAGGCAAATACGGACGCAATCTCACCACAATATGCCTTCCACAGGCCTAACAAGGTAATCATTAAATATAACACACAAAAAACATCAGAAGAAGGCGCACTCCGCATCTTCACGGATGGCTCTAAAACCAATGTGGGCTCAGGATGTGGAATTTACTCCAGATCTCTGAATCTAAACATCAAATGGGCGATGGGCTGTAATGTCAGCGTTGCTCAAACAGAGCTCACTGCTATCTACATCGCCGCAAAAGAAATTACCAAAAGAAACACAGGTAATAAAATTCACATCCTTACGGATAGTAGAAAAGCACTACTAGCCCTGAACAGACCACGTATCACAGCAGGCCTAGTACTGGAGTGTCACCTGTCCCTGATCGAAGCCTGTAGCAACAACGAAGTCACTCTAGGCTGGATCAAGGGGCACAATAAATCGAAAGGTAACCACATTGCCGACTCACTAGCCAGGAAAGCAGCCTCCCAAAAACTCTTGAGACCTGGCACTTTCATTGGTCTGTCGGCGTCGGCTATGATTGACCTAATGAAGGAACACTCCCTTGATAAGTTTAAGGGTAGAGGGACGATGCAGAAGGTTGCAGGCTTGCCAAGGAACAGCAAAGTAGCCAAAAAATACGTGACTATGAACAGACATAACCTTCGAACAGCCACGGGTATTCTGACCAGTCACTGCCACCTACGAAAACACCTCTACAGACTGGGTCTCTCTGACACTTCACTCTGTAGAGGATGTGAACAGGAAGATGATACTGTCGAACACATTCTTTGTGAATGTCCGACACTCTCTCAATTTAGGTTTTCCGTATTCGGCGAGTACAGGCTAACACAAGCCAGCATGAGGGAGCTTACTTCCGGCTTACTTCCGGCGACGTTATCGCCTACTTCAAACAAGTAGGCTGGATGACGAGCCAGAAGAAAGTCTGAACCTCGGAAGGATGCACGATGGGCCAATTGTGGCCTAAGTGCTGTGGGGGTCACCCACCCTTTAAATTCTGACAGATACAGATACTAAGCTATTAGATGGACTTGTAAACTTAAATTTTTTCTACAACTTGGGAAACAAATTTGATTATAGATATCGCATTTCACCGGTGCCCGTATCACCATATATTCAGTAAATTGTTACGCAACGAAGTTGTTACGATAACGATTATCATGTTAACGATAATTTTTCAGAGTTAATTCTGTAATAATGGCATAACGTTAAAATCTAGTGACAAAATATAACAATCATATTTTCACAATTTCATAAGCGTTGTTATTATTTTTGACATATCTTGCAGTTTTTTTAGGTTCTAAAAGGATTCACTTAATCTAATTAATTGATCGGCTAACGTTATAATATGATTGCCCATTTAAATGATTCACACCCACAGATTTTTGATAACTCCATCAGCTAAGAAATAAATGTTTGTGAAGAACTTAATTATGGGAGATGTTAAAAAGGCAACAGGTCCTGAAATAATACATTAGCAGGTTCACTGTTTTTTTCGATACATCTGCCGGAATATTTCCACTGGTAACTCACAGGGGCTACTTCGGTCTCTTGAGACACGAAGAGTATTTCTTCGTGTCAGTCCAAAAATAATAAATTGCATTTGTATATACGAGTAGTTTGGATTATTTTTCAACCCCTATATAAATTTACCTTCTGTCCAATTAATCCAAAACAATACGTGACCGCAGATCCATCTTGAATAAAATGTGATCTTTGTAGAGTTAACAATGTTTTTAAGATTAATATCGAGAACAAACAAATGATTATTCAGGAAAACAGACGAGAGACATCATGATTTATCTCATCACCGGCACCATGTCTGTTTAGAATTATTATATCATCTAGTAATAATTTACAAAGGAAGCAACGTTGTATTTTTCTTAGCTTGACTCGGCTCAAGCACTTTAGCATGTTCTCTCATCTGAATAAGTGAGACAAAAAAGAATCTGATTCACATTATTCTACATAAATCACCGGAAACCGGTCCTGGCAACCTCCATAAATATCTTGGAAAACACAGAGTGGAGCACATGAATGTTTTAGTACTTCCAGCAATAAATACATTGGAAAGTGTGATCTTTTGAAGCTTCGTGACCGCCCCTTCAATTCCCTTTTGCTAGTGTACGTGGTTTTCTGTATTCCATTTCCGTAGTCCCGCTAGAAAATGAAAAATTTTTAATTTCGTCTGAATTTTTCTACTACCCATCCTTAAATCGGTTAGTAAATTTAAGATATGGAGGTTTATTCCCAACTGATGTCACAATAAACATGGTTGAACGTTCTTAACAGTTACCGTATACAAAATACAAAATCATAATCTGCTTTTTTTGATCTTATTATATGGTGAATTGGGCATTGAAGCTGTGAATTTATTTAAATCCTATCTATCTATAAAAAACTCAATCTTTAAAACTTGAATGAAGTGTATCTATTTTTTTATCTGTGAATACTGGAGTGCCCCATGGATCAATATTGGAACCTACACTCTTTTCTATTTAAACATTGAATTTTCTATATATTCTCCCTTTTTCCCTTTTCCTTCTTTCCATGGATAAAGCCTATCAACCGGTTACTGCCATTAATTATGACTCACATAATTAATCTTCACACTTTTAATTCCAATTTCAATTACTGCGTTCGAATAACTAAATGCATGTAAAGCTAATGTAAATATTTTTGGGAATAGTTTTGATTAGCAGAAGTTCTAGCAAAAATAGTTATTGAATATAAAAATTAATGGTCATACTATATAATTTGGTCATACTATACAATTTAGCGTAAAAGTAACAAACTTAGGAGTGTGGTTTGATGAAAAATTTGAATTGTATTTTCTCATTTTTAGAACAATTAAATAGAACCATGTTTTTAAACAGTCTGATTAACAATAATTTATTTAAAATCACATGAAATCCCTGATACCAAAAAGATAGAACTCCGGTAAGCATCAGGTAGAATGCAAATTCTATTACTTTAGAAACCATAAGTTGGAATGTGATATTAATGGAAGTAAATCCAAATTTGCATTCACCATTCTCGTGTCCACTATTATGGGGAAATGTCGATTATTTGTCACCTGTCGACAGCAATGAACTGATCATAGTGGATAGACCCTTCAAATATTTCCTTTTAGACATTCACACGATGAAATTGTAACAAATGCTAGTGATTCCTCGCTTGTTGACTTGAAAGGGGTTTTTATGTGTATTATGAGAGATGAAACTTACTTTCCAAATACGTCAGTTCAAACGAAAACTTGAGAGAAAATAAATCATATTTTATTTTTGGTTTGTATAATAAATGTTTCTGATATTAGTGAATCATAACAATTTTTTTTTCAAAGTAACGATCGTGAGAAAAAGTAAGCAAAACTTTAAAAAAAATCAATTCCATCGCCACTGTAACATTTTCATTACTTCTAGGTGTCAAATGGCAGGGGGCAGGAGACGTCACTTGTTTTCAATGTTGCCGTTTAAACTCCATTTTTTAAATATATACTTCGTCATTTAGCACGAATAAATGAATTTATGTTTTTATTTCGGCCTGCCTGTCACCTAGCATCCAACACCCAGATTTCTCAAAAGTGTGAGTAACACAAGAAAGTGAATTTGAAGAAAGAAGTGGTAGATGTGGAGCTTCTGTAATTGTGGTTTGTGATATGGTGAGATGTCTGGGCAAGAGAGCACTTTTTCAGTTGGAAAAAAACAAAACTTCAAATCAACAGTTATCAAACGTGGTACAAGCTGGGAATGAAACCTAACTCTTGGTAAATGTACATGTGCAACTCACATTCTCAACAAGTCCACCTATTCTACTCATTTGGGTGTTGCGCTGCTCTAGAAGCTGTACCTATATTTCCTGAAATAATTGCCGGTCTAGTCTATGTATACGACTTAATTTGTCAAAGTTCTCAAGCCAAAACTTTTATGGTGGTGCTCCGATAATTGATAAGTGTACAAGGATGTAAATTTGAGTTTTGAGAAAGGTTATGTTTCGGCAAGAGAGAGGTATGATATAATAACGTGAAGAGGAAGGAGCCCATTTATTCTAGTAATTTGGAATTTTTACGCTTTAGTCAGAGGTTATCAATTTTCGATGAGCCGACCGTCAAGACTCGAGGGAACACGGCCGAAATGAGTATCAAGTCCTGAGGTAGGTAATAACGCTACACTTGAGAATTAAAACGAATTGAATTTTAAACTACGTTCTGACCTGTAAATTTTCCTTTATTCCATTAGCTGTTCTAAGTAATAGTTTTTTGGAAATTCACGAGTACTCAATGTAAATTGTATACGTAAAACTTGGAATACTCTTGAAATCCCGTAAAACTGTTTTGCCTTTATATCCAGTTACTTCCATGAATAAAGCTACTATAGCTTCTATTGTAGGCTCCAATCTTTGTCCGTAGCTTGAACTTTCAGCTCCAACTTTAAAATACACTGTCAAATATTAACTTATATTTCTATTTTTAAGTTTAAAATTCCATCCTTCAACCATCATCCAAAACCTGCGTTTGAAAGCTTATTGACAAGTTTCTGTTTTTGCACCCAACTACTAATAAATGCTTTCATTTTGTTACGAAGTGTAAATTAAATATAAGCTGTGAGCTTCAAAATGATCCAATTTTTCTTTATTCAACGAAATAAGAGTATCAGACAAAATAAAGTAATTAGAAAAGAAAGTTACGTGGCCTATTTACTGTTAACTACCGCAGTACTTGGAATTGATGCAAAATTAATCACGTTGTTTTAAAGCAACAAATTGAATAGAGTTAAGCGCGACCCTCGAAAACAGGTGTAGGGTGTTTTAATTGGTTTTTTAATTGAAATTTAACGACCCATTATATGAATAAAAACAAGTTTTCGGGAAGAATAACAGAAGTCAACAATTTATCATGTGTAAAAAGTGACAAACACAAAAAATTGATAACGCTGTATTTTTTTTCAACGGAAAATTATTAGGTACCTCATAGAGTACAACTGCCAGTTTGCAAAACAAAGGATTTTGCAGTACTCTTGGAATACATATTGTCTTCAGTATAAAAAACTCCTGCGTCATAGTGTTTGCTGACAAACTTCCCTGAAACGGCTTTATCAATTCTTATGAAAATTTTTGTGCATATTTGGCAAGCCTGAGAATCGGTCATAAGCTCTTTTACATAACACTTAGTGATATAGGTGCTTCACCCCAAAATATTTCTCTATTTTCTGACAAATGTTTCCAATTTCCACGATTTTTTCCTAATTCTTCAATTTTTTATCGCAATTTCAGTATTTTTCTATAGAAAAATATCCAAATAATATTTTAGACAGAAGTTATTCATGTGTTGTAATATAGATGGAGGAACGTCCTTATCAACGAACTTCTAACACATACAGGCAGAGTGAGCTATACTAGCTTAAGCCGCTTTATATTTCCTATAACCGAAAAAATATCTGGATACAGCAGTCACCAGATAACAGCAGTCGTTGTCATGCGACTCAGGTCTCGTTCATATGTGGTATGCTCTCCCTTGGGCAAACCATATCCAGCCTATTTGTGTTTGCTAAAGACGGTCTGACAAAAAATATCGAATACTCAATTGCGTTCCGAAGTTAACAGTAATACCTTTTCTCAATTTTATTTCCATACTTCAGAGTAACAAATGTATTTTACCTTTTTTACTTTATGATTAACTTTTGAAAAGTCGAACAAATGAATTTGTTGGTTGCGTTAGAGAAATTCAATTGAATGGTTGGTGTTTTTCTTATTTTTCCATGGTCTCCAGCGATCCATTCCGCTTTCTGTCATAAATCCCGTCCTGACACATCAAGAAAACTTTAGCTATTCTTCAATTCACAACGAAAATATTCACTAGATATGAGCTATATGGCTGTTTAAAGCAAAATATTTTTTGCCATTTCTCTAAAAAACTGGATTTTTGCCATAATAACTCTGGAAATATAAAAGATACCTGAAAAATGGTGGAGTACCAGTATTTTATATATAATATTTGGGGTAAAACCGATTGAAGTTTGCATTGTAACGCGAAGACCACCTGTGCCCAGCCATTCGAAACTTAGCTACTGAAACTATGTTAAAAATGATTTTTAGACAGAAAAAGTCACATGAAGAGGGTTCATTTGCAAATACAGGGTTGACATTGGGATATTTCAACATCAAATTAAAATTTGGAATATGCTAGCACAATATGTGCTACTCAAAATTATTGAAATAAGGTGACTTTCATGTTTGAAAGAGAAAATTCCAAGCAAGGCAGACTTCAATATTTGTTTCTAGCTTCAACTTTCAGTTTCAGCTTCTACTCTTAAGTTGAGGAGTTTCATTGCATCCACCCACCAAGGAGCTGTGTTTGAAAGCTTATTGATGAGGTTTTACTTTTCACTCAAACTACTAGTGCTTATCAATATGTGTAAAGTTTCTCCGAAAAACTTGATCAAATTTGGAGATCTCATCAAGTCACTGTTAAGTTTAAAAGGTTGTGACAGCTCCCCTGTGAGATATTGTTTTCTCAGTGTTAGAACAAAGCCTGTTCAAGTCAGTGTCATTAGCAAATACAGTATATTAAGTATCAAGAACGGTAAGGGTTGTATACCGATCGACAGCAATGTTTGCTGGAGACCGGTATTACCCTTAACGTTCGAAATGCGTATACCATTTTTTGCGCGATCGTATTGAAATAAGCTTCGGATAGAATAATTCAAATTTCCTCGGAATGAACTAAATCTTGAAAGTGACATTTATACTTCTCGATCAGTTTAAAATATAATTAGCATTTTGGTGAAATTGTTTTTATGCCATTTATCACTTTTTATATTGTTCTGTTCGGTTCTGTTCATTAAAAAAATATAAATTTTCTTATTTTTTTGTTTCTTCTGTGTAATGAATGGAGTAATATATTTTTTATTATACTTAACAGAAAATACTACATTTTCAACT
>CAJUYI010006462.1:0-13694 GCA_910591695.1 Galerucella pusilla
TTTAAAATTTGTTTGAAGGCATCTGTAATTTCTGATTTCCAATTATCTGTAACTGTTATAACGTACCTATGTTTATTAAATATTTTTTTGTAAATTATTTCATAAATTTGAGATTTCGGTGTTATAATAATTTGATTATTGGATAAATTAATTGGTTCTTCCGAAATTTGAATTCCGGTAATTGGGTGTTCAATGTCGGAATGTTGTGTATTATCGGTAGTTATTCTGTCATATTCGTCTACGTCAAAATCAATTTCGTCTGGGGGTTCTGCTTGGTTTGAACTGATTGTGTCCAATGCGTTAATTTGTATGCGAGAAAGGGCGTCAGCTACTTGATTCTCTTTACCTTTTCTGTATTTTACTTCAAAATTATAATCTTCGAGTTTTAACCTCCAGCGTGCTAAACGAGAAGTTGGGTCTTTAATTTTATAAATCCATACTAGGGGGTTGTGGTCTGTTTCTACTATAAATTTTTGGGAATATAGGTAAGGGCGAAAATGCTTGCATGAATCAATTATGGCTAATAATTCCTTTTCGACTGTTGAATAATTTTGTTCAACGGAATTCAAAGTGCGTGAGTAATACGCGATAGGGTGATTGTTTTGTGATAAAACAGAACCAATAGCAATGTTCGATGCATCGGTAGTAAGAGTAAATGTTTTTGAGAAGTCAGGGTATTGGAGGACCGGGGCGTTACTTAATAACTGTTTACATTTTTCTAAACATTCTAAGTATTGAGAGTTATTTATATCGATTACAGCTCCTTTGCGAGTACATCTGGAAAACGGAGATGTGATTTTTGCAAAGTTTGGGATGAATCGGCGATAATAGCCAATAAGTCCTAAAAAGGATTTGATTTCTTTGACAGTTTTTGGAAGCGGAAATTTTTGAACAGCTTCTAATTTGACAGGACTCGGTTTTATTCCTTGAGGGGTGACGATATGACCAAGAAAGGCGACTTCTTTAGTAAGAAATTCTGATTTATTCAATTGTACTTTAAGATTGGTTTTTCGGAATACTTCAAAAATTTTGGCAATATGTACAAAACAAAATTTGTAAAGGAAGGGTCTGAGGATATTATCCATCAATTTTTCGAAAGTGGAGGGAGCATTCTTCAATCCAAATGGCATTCTTAAGAATTCAAAATGACCGTGAGGAACGGAAAAGGCTGTTTTTTCTATAGAATTGGGGTGAACTTCAATTTGGTGAAATCCCTGAGCGAGATCGAGGGTTGTAAAATAAGTAGCTTTACCTAAATTGTCAAGAATTTCGTCAATTTTTGGAAGGGAATACTTGTCATATATAGTATTCTCATTGAGTTTACGATAATCAATTACCATACGGAATTTCTTTTCTCCGGATGCGTCTGCTTTTTTTGGTACTATCCAAACAGGAGCAGAATAAGGAGATGTAGAGGGTCTAATAATTTTGTTTTCCAATAGCTTATTTATTTGTTTCGTAATTTCATCCTGCGTCGTTTTGGGATGTCTAAAACCTCTAACGTATATTGGATGCTCGTCTCGAGTTCTAATTTCGTGCTTGATGGCAGAAGTAAAACTCAAGTCCGATTTTTCATCATAAAAAATGTCGTGAAATTTTTTGCAAATACTTAAAGTTTTTTGTTTTTCTTCAGAATTTAAATGCTGAGTTCTTATTAATGTCGAGTCAAAGTTCGTGGGACCGTTGGAAATTTCATAATTATTAAGATTTTCAACATGTACAGTATCAAGTTGCAATGGACTTGGTAATATGATTTTGTCTACATAGCCGTCAGTGACTGTGTGAATAGATTCAGGAATTTTTATGTTATTTATTTTAATTTCCGGTAATATTATGTCACCGTGTGAAATATCTACTGGAATTTTATTGTATAAAGTAGAAAAAGGAATTGTAATATTGAATTTTCTCAATGTCAGCGTTTTATTTTCATAGTCGATTAAAGCATTTAAACGTTTTAAGTCAAAATTTCCAAGTAAAATATCAAAATCTTTACTCCAGTCGGCTATTCGAGCATCTATTGATTCGTTGATGCCAAATTCTTCGAATAATGATGTTTTGATATTTAAAAATTATTTATGAGTTAATTTCATAGCAGTTAGTAAAAATGGTTTTTCATATTTATGTGATGGGTTGAAATAAGTAGAAGCTTTTGGTGATATAATACTGTCTGATCCTCCTGAATCAATAAGTACCTTTAAACCAGTTTTTGGCATAATAAAATAGGGTAATTGGGGACAATTTTTAATATTATTCAAACTTATAGAGGAGGTGGATCGTTGGTTGGACCTATCCGAAAATCCAAATCCAGAATCTCTCCTTCATTGTCGGAATTATTTATAGAAAATTCGGGTTGTTCTTCTGTGGTAGTATTTACATTAAACTGGTGAGTCCTTCTGGTAGAAGTACTCATGGGTTCATTTCTAGAATTAATGGTTTGCACACCACTCATTGGAGAATGGTATGAGTTAATTTGGGGATTCGTTGAATTTCTATGAAGTGGAGAGCGATTAAAAGATTGAAAATCGTTATTTCGAAAATTGCTGGGTTGAAAATTATTTCTAGGAGTATTTGTATTGTTTCTAGGAAAATTTGTATTATTTCTATGAAAATTTGTATTATTTGGAGGAGTGCTTCGGAATGAATTGAAATTCGGCTGGTGCTGACTGTTAAAATTTTGTTGAATATTATTACGCGTATAGTTAGGTCTTAAATTTGGTGGTGAGGCTGAATTATTAGATTTGTTAGTTGACGAAAATTGTTTTTTATTTTGTTGACCTTTTAAAAAGTTCATATACTGCTGTTGATTTTTGTGGTTATCATAGGCAATACATTTTTGAAGGGCTTCTTCTAAGGAAGCTATTTGGAAGTGCGATAAATACTCGCAATATGGTTCGTTAATTCCTGTACAAAAGGTTTTCAATGCAATATTTTTGAAATAAGGAGTTTTAAAATTCACAGTTGGTTCATTATCATTTAGTGTAATGTGTTGTAATAAATTATTTAAATTATTGGATACTCTTTGGTGGTATTGGTCATAGTTTTCGTTAGTTTTTTGAACAGTCGTAGATAGTTGTGTCACTAGTATGTCTTCGGATCGTCTGTCACCGTATTTAGCAAGTAAAGCCGGTCTTATGTCAGCCCAAATAGTTTTATTCGAATAGTTTAGAAAATTTCTGGGTTCACCTTTGATACGAGAAACAATGTTTGCATTTAAAATAAATTGTTGGGGTGCAGTTAAATTTTGATCAATGAAAAACGCGATCAAATTATCAACAGATTTAATGAATGTGGAAATATTATCGTCTTCTTTGGAAAATTCTGGAAGAGTAGCACAAAGGCTAGCAATATCACTATTAGTTACAGGCATTTCTTTACAATTAATGTTTCGAGATTCTTCAGAAAATGATTCTTTGGTTAATTTTTGAGAAAATCGAGAACTATTTGTATTTTCAGAAGTGTCAATACTGTTTAAACTAATGTCAGCTAATAATAAATGTAAATTTTCGTCAGTAATGTCTTTAAAAATGCTCATAAATAGAAGGAAAACTAGGATAAGTACTTACAATAGGTTGAACACGAATGTTGCCCTCTGCATGCCAATTTTCTCTGAGTTCGATGAATCTTCGTTAAACAACTGAAGTTGACCAGGAAACGTAGGGGTTTCTGTACGAAAATCCTGTTCGCAGCGCCAGAAATGTCACACACACCAAAAAGGTTACTTTTAAAAAAACTTTTAATTTAAACAAAATAACTAATAGCAATAAAATAATAGAAATTTTATATTGTTTATTTTTTATAAAATATTGTGAACGTAATTACACAAGTAAAAGAACAAGAGACACATGTTACATTAGAATTTATATAAAAAAAGTGTCTAGGTAGCATCTTCTTCTCGTGACGGTCACATTTCTATATAATAATGAATATTCCGCTAAATATTTCAAAGGTCTACCTGTTGTTGTTATTATTATCAAGCAGAATAATTATTGCTAAAAATAGTAGTAACAATAAAAAAAAACTTTTTCACGGGAATCGAACCCGGGTCTACGGCGTGAGAGTCTGAATTGCTTACTACTCGACCACTGAGAAATATGAAAATTGTTTATCTATAACGTCAGATGTACCTATTACATAATTTTATAAAATCTGAGGTCCTCTTAAATACCCATTTTATTCTGTTAAGTATTTGTTGGTAATTTGTACGGATTATTTATTTCAAGTTTATCTTTGTAAATGAATATTCTTGATCCAGTGCGCTTCTATGAGAAACTTTTTTTGACAAGTTATTTTGACGTTTCTTTTAAATTGAAAAATGATGAATGACGGATACTAAACTCGAATGCTGATTGGTGGATTTTATATACGTTCTAGGATGTATATGAAATCATATCCGTTTAGTTAACTGATGGCCTACATTTCCATTTTGTAAACTGTGCAGAATAGTAGTTTGCGCAACTAGTGTGGATATGGACAATCCACACGAGTCGAACATTATATTTTTTCTACGATCCATTCAAGAAAAAATCTAGAAAATAAACATTTGAATATACTGTAAAATAAATATAACTTGAAATTAAAAATGTTCAACAATTTTATTCATAATCGTACCAATTCAATTTTATGTCTTCACTATTTTTTTGTCATAAACGTACAGTTCTTAAATGTACAATTTGTACAATGCTACGGTTTCCCTTTTTAAATATACGATGCTGTTATAAGTAGATGTTGCCAGTCGGACTCCCTCATGAAGGGTACCGTACCATTATCTATAATAATGAATATTCTGCTAAATATTTCAAACTTCTACCTGTTGTCGTTATTAATATCAAGCAGAATAAATATTTAAAAATAAAATTAACAGTAAAAAAAAATTTACTCACGGGAAATCGTACCCAGATCTACCGCGTGAGAGTCTGGTTTGCTTACTACTTGGCCACCGAGGCTTTGCGAATTGTTTATCTATAACGTCAAATGTATTACATACCTATTTTTTGCTTGAAAGGAACTAAAGTTCCTACCGTGTGTCCCGCGACACGTTCTACCTTTTTTTATGTACCTAACGGTTTTATTACGGCTAGTTTTAATTGGAATTATTAATTATATATACCAAGACATCACCTATTACTCTCACTATCTTTTTAGTTAGGCATGCAAGAATTTCATCTTCACCAGAAATGTACTTGTTTTTTATTTTATTAGCCAAATCTATGGAATGGAATATGATTAATTTGTGCAATTAGGTCTGGAACAATTGATGTTAAATATTTATTATAATCATCAGCTATTTTTTCTGGACCACCCTGTAAGTAACAAACATGATTCTCGACTTTTCCGGTTAATTCTTTACACATACTCCACACACCTACCTACATTTAGATTTGTTATCAGAGTTTCTTATTCTGCTTTTATAATTCTCTTTTTTTAACTTAATTAATAAAAAAGATCATATTGTTTTTTCACCTTAATATAATCATCTTTTAATTTAGGATTGTGACGACTTAAGATTAACAGTTTGTCTAGATTATTTTTTAATTCATTTACTTTCAATGATTTTTCATAGTTGCCCTTTCTATCACCAATTTTTGTGAATTTCATGGGAAAACATTCATCAAAAATAGTGCCAAAATAGTTCATAAGCAATGTCCACTGTTTATCAACTTCGAACACCTCACAATTGTAATAAACGTTCTTACAATGGTGAGTTTCAAGTTGACTAATGAAATTGTTCACGTTTTCATCGCTGAAAAATCTCTTATATACATAATTAAGGGGTTTGCCAATTTAATCTTAAATTTTATTATTTGAGCCGAATGGTCTGACGTATGTAAATTAATTACTTCTGTGGTATAGATTCCTTTAAGATTTGTGAAAATTTTATCAATACAACTTTTAGTCCTATCAGTTAGGTATTCTTGTATATTGATTTATTACCTACATAATAGATGTCAAAGGAGCCTGTTAATGCTAAGAATTTGGATTTTACATTATTATCGTCTTTTAATTGTATATTAAAATCACCGGCAATAAATATAAGTTTATTTTGATTTATTTTTGAACGTTTTGAACAATGTCACTCTCTTCATAACGTGTTTACCTACAACGTTTTATCTAATTTCGCGCTTCCATAATATTCAATAAAATCTTCAATTACAATGATAATATTGAAGTGGAATCAAATGGTGTTAGGAAGAATTGTTACTCTGATGTATTCACCCAGAAAATTGACTTACTTTGAATAACTGTGTCCTGAATAATGTTTTCAATGTTTATAAATCTCAAAATAATATTGTATTAAAATAATGGGTTAATTGTACAGTTTAAATAATGAAATAATTGTCAGTTTTGACAGTACCTACCTAATTAATAAATTATTCTTTGAAACTCATGTGGTATCTCTATGTTGAAACATAAACAGTTACGTGAAGTTTTTACATAACTACTTTTCATAACTGATATATGAAGGTTATGAAAAATGTGACGTTACCTAACGTCAAGGAGTGACGTAAAGTGTCACATTTGATAGCGGAATTAGATAAAGCTTGTTTAATGACTTTAAAGATTTATATTTAATATTGTTTTTACAATAAATGACGCTTCCTCCATGTTGATTCTCGTTTCGACAAAACCAATCTGCTAATTGATAATTATTGATGTTCATACATTTAAGTTGCTTTTCCTCTTTCCAAAAATTAGGTAATTTGTAATCAGTGACTGAAGTAACGTTTTCTGGAGCAAATAAAAAAATGCCAACTTCTAAAATTTGACAAAAAAAGGACAATGGGCTCATTTACATATTTTTATTTATTTTACCATTAGGAAGAGCACATCATTTTGAGGCTCTGTGCGAAAAATTAGATGTCAGCGAGACTCCTAAGTCGCCTAGAAAAAATTATGAACAGCGTTCCTCACCGAATTTCCGGCGTGACGTCATATATGAAATATCTCGTTCAGAGAGCGGATATAGTTGAAATAATACCCTTCTTGGTGTGCGTCATCGATTGTGACGTATATCCGGGTTTTAGTCATGTCGTTTATTTTATTTGCTATTTTGACATATAGCTAACCTTAAATTTGATAAATAAAATCATCAGGATCGTATTAAGCCAAAGCCGAGAAGGCTATGAAATTAATAATTACCAGCTTCTTTTTCGAACTGAAAACTACTTTAGAACTTTCAAAATGCTGATGTTTTTTCGTGTATCTATGCATATTTTTGTAATATTTAGATAAATATAACAATAAGATTAATATTCACTTCTCATAAATAATAATTGACCGTAAGCAACAAAGTACACACCTGACAAGAACTGTCAGTGTGACAGTAGAAAAAGAGGTAAGACACACATTGCCGCTACGAAAGTTACGTCTTCAT
Organism: Galerucella pusilla; assembly: GCA_910591695.1. NCBI lineage: Eukaryota > Metazoa > Arthropoda > Insecta > Coleoptera > Chrysomelidae > Galerucella > Galerucella pusilla. Next base: position 7,373 of record CAJUYI010006462.1, read on the forward strand.
AGTATTTTAACCTCGCGATTAATAGGTTGCGCTGGCGCGTAATCTAAACATCAACCAATCAAATTTTTGTAAGTCAAAGATTAGGGTTAACGTTTGAAAAACATTCAAACAATTCATTATTGTGATAATTTTAATTAGGATTAATCACAGACCTGCCTTTTTTTCCATTTCTTCCTACGTAATGTGATAGAAGGAGATTAACAATCGATGACGCACACCAAGAAGGGTATTATTTCAACTATACCGCGCCGATCGGTTTTCAGTTAGATGACTACTTAGCTAGTATTTATAACAGTAAGTATTATGCTTGCTTACATGCTTATTATTTATTATACGTTTTAGCAAAGAGTTTCATTTCAACCTCCGTAGCGAACGGACGTACCTACTAATTAAAAATTTTTTGTGCATTCAAAATAAAATTTTTGAAACAAGTTTATAATAGTTTAACCTGATAAAAATTTCAGAATAGTGAAATACAAACAAACAATTAGTGGTGTAGAATTAAAACTACCCGATTTATCGGGTAATTCTGATGACATCGGCGTACCCACAGAATATACTCGAAAACTGAAAGAAAAAATTAAAAATATTATAGTGTCCACGCCAAATCACTTCCAACCTGAAAACTCAGAAAAGCTATACACTATTAAAGAAAAAACTAGCACATGTAATTCCTTCCAACTAAACAACAAGAAATTAGATAGTAAAAAACATTCCATAACTAAGAAAACCAGGAAGAAACTACCCGCAGGGGCCAAACTAACCAAAAAAACTGGCCCCAAAACCTCTAAATTATATGGTGTTAGCAAAACCAACAAAACATCAACGACTGAAGACTCAAACGTCGAAACCTCACCAGAAAAGTGTATAGAAAGCTTTCTTCACACTTTTCCACGTTTTGATATAGACCATTATAAGAAACTCACGGAGAGGGTAATAGGAAAGAAAATCAGTCTGGAGAAGAAGAGAAAAGATTATATCTCTAACCGCTACCAGATAGCTTTCATCGACGTGGAAAATAAATCTGAAGATAAGAGTAAGCAAGAGGTAAACGCCAACCGGTGGTCTCGAAATGTAGTCGCAACACATCACGAAGAAAAAGAGGTAGAGAAAGGAGACTGTAAATCTGAGACATCGTCATCGGATGTGGACTCCACACTACATCTGTTAAAGAGATCCAAAAAAGCCATAAGCAAAGGCACTGAAACCATAAGAAAGTGTGCTGAAACACACAAAATCCTCACCGCAGACACTATCAATCTTCCCATTACGAAAAAGCATATAGAAAGCGAGACTATTCCTAGGACGCATAAAACAACGGATTCCAAAACAACACCCACCGAAGAACCCTACAGCGAAAACAGTGTTGAAAAGTGTTCAAATATCAGTGCTAAAAACGTTAAGGGTAGTGCTGTGAAAAAGTGTAACGAAAGCGGTGCTAAACGGTGTATAGAAAGCAGTGATAAGTGCACAAAAAATAGTGACGAAAAGTGTAGAGAGAACACCGGCATCATCTCTTCTTCTGGGAAGGAATCTAATGCAAATAATTTTAAAAACTGTATAGATAACACTTCAGATAATCCAACAGAAGGATACTCCAATGTAATTAGTTCTAAAACCTGTACAGTAAACCCCCCTAGCATACCTGGGGATAAACATAGTAAAGAAGTGAATACAGAAGAAATAGAAGAAGGAGAAACAGGGGGCAATTCCTCAACGGAAGAACCAATAAATATTCTTACCGTACATCAGGTGACTGAAGCGGAAATCCACAACCCCACAAAGCACCTGAACTGGTGTGAGGAAGTTGAGCAAGAAGCTATCTCCAGACCTAAATTCAGACCTATTTCATTAATTAACAAAACTGTGAGAGAAGAGGAAGACGAATTTGTCTCACAATATAATAACCAAGTGGTAAGAGATAAGAAAATAACAGGAAGGGCCCTGAAATTCGAAACTCTTGATAAGATCGAAATTGACCCTATACAACCAGTTCATGATAAAATGGACACAGAGGACTTCCAAATTCCTAAGAAAACTTGCTCATACTCGCAGATTTTCACCAGAACCTCTGTTTCAAGAGCCCCAGTTCCCACCGAAAATCAATATGAGTCTTTATCGGAAGAAGAAACACCAACCCAAATCGAAGAAGACCAAGAACCTAGGAAAAGGAAAAGAACTAAATCCAGAAGAAACAACAAAACCACCAAGAAGGGGCAGGATGAGCAAAATCTCGGCTCGTCCAACCCTAAAGCTCAAGCCCAAACTAAAAGCAAACCACCACCGCCCAGAAATAACAAGGAATCCAACAAAAAGATGTGTCCGCCCATAGTGATCGATGGTAACATGCCAGAACATAAAGGCATCGTGAATCTTCTGAAGAAGGACTTTAAAGGTCACTTCGAAATGAACTACAACAAATCCGTTGTTATATTCACTCAGGAAGAGGCGGACCATATCACACTCAAAAATAAGCTGATGGAAGAGAAATTGCCTTTCCACACTTATACAAAAAGAGAAGATAAATCACACGCCTTTGTCCTTCGCGGCCTGGCGAAAGACATCGAACCGGAAGATATCAAAGAAGATATCAGCAAAAACTACAAAATTGAGCTAAAAGAAGTGTTTAGAATGAACACTAAAGGACGCCCCCTTTTCCTGGCAATCACGACACCTACAATTACTCTCGACTACCTAAACAGGCACGTCAGGGTAATAGAAAACACCAGAGTCATATGGGAGTTACGTAGACAGCAAAAACCCATAATTCAGTGCCACGTATGCCAACAATGGGGGCATGCCACCTCCAATTGTGGACGAGCACCTCGATGTCCAAAATGTGCAGGAGATCACAGGACAACCGACTGCATCAAATTTATTTCCGAGCCGGCAAAATGCTGCAATTGACAGGGAAATCATCCAGCAAATTCCGATAATTGCCCAGTCTACATTAAAAGAAAGCAATACCTCGATGAACGGCGGAACAAAATGAAACTGGCCAAGAATAATAAATACATAGATGCTCCTCTGCCAAAAAATAATCCGTGGGAGAAAAAGAAAGATGAAATAATAGACATTACAAACTTCAAAATAAACGATGAAAATGACTTTCCTACACTCAAGAGCATTCCTTTACAAATGAGGCCAGAGAGGACCAACCATCCCATCCCCTCGGCACAACCTACCCATACGGATGACATTTCCAAAATGCTCCAATTAAACAATATGTTCATGAAGCTGAACGAGTTGATTGACCTGGAAGAAATGACAAGGGCTGTCACTGACCTCTATAATGCATTACTCCAGGCAAGTACAAAAATTGAAAAATTTACGATATATAATAGATTCGTTCAAACTATCGACAAGTATAATTTCTAAAGTCATGCGGGGTACAGGTACATATATTAAAGGCAATGTAAATATTATTTATGTAAATATTCGAGGCATCAGCTCTAAAATTAATGAAGTTTCCCATTTTCTCAAAACATATAGACCTGATATTCTCTTTATAGGCGAGACATTTTTATCAAAAGGTAAAAGAATAAAGATGAGGAACTTGGAATACCTCTACTTTAGAGAAGACAGAGAAACTCATGGGGGGGGGGGAATTTTTGTCGCTATTAAGAAAAATATAAATTTTAAAATTCTAAAAAAACATAACTCTTTCATAGAACACATGGCAATTTTACTAGATAACAATTTATTAATAGTAGGAGTGTACAATCCACCCACAACAAAATTAACAATTGAAGATTTCTCAAATCTTATAGAAAATCACAATAGAGTAATTATCATAGGCGACCTTAACTGTAAACATCCTGATTGGGACAAAAACTTGGTAAATCCGAACACAAACGGAAATGTCCTCCGAAACTTTTGTACCGATTGCAATGTCTTATGTACTCCGGATCCTACATACTATCCGTTCACGGGTGAAACTCCGAGTACTTTGGACATTGTTATTGCTAAAAATATAGAATCTCTTGACAGAATAAGGACATTGAAAGAATTAACATCAGATCACGACCCAATACAAATAATAGTTAAACTACATCATAAAACTAAAATAATTAATAAATTTTACTATGACTTTAAAACCACGAACTGGGCACTGTTTAGGAAAACACTAAATAACACAATATTAGTAGACAGAATAGAATCAAATGATGATTTAAACTCAATACTATTTGAACTGGGGAAAAACATCATAAAAGCACGAGACGAGTCCACGAGAAAGGTAACACTTCACAATAAAACTGATAAACTTCCAGAGGAAATACTTGACAAAATTAAACAGGAATAAACTAAGAAAAACATGGCAAAGAACTCGGGATAAACAATATCAAGACGACATGCTTCATCTACAAAAAGGAATACAAAATGACATCAACAACTACAGAAATGAAAAATGGAACAACTATCTAGAAAGCATGAATACAGGCAACAGTAACATCTGGACGGCCCTCAATAAGGTGAAGAACAAAAAAAAAGAACTGACACGAATCAAAAAAGACGGACAATACATAACTGACCAAAGAGAAATAGCTCAAGCTTTCGGAGAACAGTTCCAACAAAATTTCACCAATAAAATGCCTAATAAAGAACATCACAAAAATAAAGTAAGGGAAGTAGAGATATTTATGCAGGCAAAACAAACACTGCCACCTAAATCCCTCACTTCTACTAAAGAAATCTACAATATTTTAAGCGGCTTGAAAATCAAAACGGCGCCGGGCAGAGATGAAATACACAACATTTACTGAAAAATTTACCTCCTAAAATTATCTCTCTCCTGGTTGGAATAATAAACTATATTTTGAGAACGGGATACTACCCCAAACTTTACAAAACAGCGAACGTCATTCCGGTGCCAAAAACATCTTACGGTAGGAGCTCTATCAATAATTATAGACCTATATCGCTACTTAGCAATTTAGCTAAAATTATAGATAAAGTAATACTAAGTAGACTGGAGAGAACAGTGATTAATATGGACCTTATTCCGGAGGAACAGTACGGGTTTAGGGCAAATCACGGCTGTCCATCACAACTCATAAGAGTTTTGAACTTTGCACGGGAGGGCTTTAGGAAAAAACACCCTGCAATTTTGGTATCTCTAGACATTCGAAAAGCTTTCGACTCGGTCTGGATTCCCGGTTTAATGTTCAAATTAATTGAACTAGGCATTCCTGGATACTTAGTATTACTTTTACACTCATACCTAGAAGAAAGGAGATTTTTCATGACGATAGGAAATGCCGAGGCAGGACCATATACTACGGAAGCAGGAGTACCGCAAGGCTCGGTTCTTTCTCCGACACTGTACTCGCTGTTCACAGCAGACTTTCCTGTCAGTAAAAAAGGCAGTAAAACATTGCTGACAGCATTATATGCAGACGACGTCTGCCTAGTTCAAACGGCGAGTACGGCTGATCTTGCCCTGAAAAAAGTGGAATCTCATCTCAACAATAAAATCGTACCGTATCTAGAAAACAATAAGCTTATGCTCAATACTTCGAAAACGCAGTATATGGTTCTCCGAGGTAAATTTAAGGCGAAAAAATATCTTTTTAAGAGACTAGAATTGCAAGGTTACGTCATTCAACCTGTCACACAGATAAAATACTTGGGGTATATTATTCAACCGAGTACGCTGCATAACTCGCATATCATATCGCAAGTCCAGAAAGCCAAGGGGGTTATGATACAGCTTTACCCGTTGATCTGTCGCAACAGCCGTCTGTCAGTGAGGAACAAAACCCTCCTTTACAGTCAGGTTGTGCGACCGACGATGACGTTTTGCTCCACCTCCAATTCTAATTTTAAACGTATGCAAGTTGTGCAGAACAAATGCTTTAGAATGGCACTCGGGAAAGGCCTGGTGAACAATAGATTTCCTAGAAATTCTTGGCTCCACCAGAAAACAAATATCCCCACAATCAAGTCATATGTGACTAAATTAGCTGAAAGATATTATAAATATTGTCTACCGGAAGGGCTGTACAACATTATAGCCAATTCCCGCGCAAGATGCCCACGTAAGTACAGCCTCTTGCATGCTGACCTAGAAATTGAGTTCCTACCAAAATGATCCCTAACGGTATATAACCAAAGCACATGAAATATATTTATTAAAGACTCTTGTACATATGTACATATCACATAGAACCTAAGACAAGATGTGAATGGGTGGGAATATATGAAGTGTAAATAGGGATGAGTGCAGAATGAATGAGTGTGTATAGATTTTAAACTACTTACGCAAATAGGATTACTTAGTCTAAAGCCTTTAATATGTGACCCTGTTTTTTGCTGACTTTTC
>CAJUYI010006463.1:0-13694 GCA_910591695.1 Galerucella pusilla
ATAAGACCTAATATGTACGTATTAAATACATACAGTGCTGTTTGGGTAGGTGGCGCTGAAATTCACAGAGCTTGATGTTGATAAGATTGCTAATCGTCTGTATAACAGTAGGTTTGTTCCAACAACCACCTTCTGATTAGTACGTGAACGTTCGTGAACTTATTTATGTACGAATCAAACGTTCGAGAACCTGTACGTGAATTAATCCATGAACATCATACCCTATTCATTGTTGAAACGATTCTACGATTCATTTTCAAACTGTTACCACTTTAAGGAACTTTATTACAACCCTATAAGTTCACGTTTTATTTATGTATGATTTATGTCTATTTACCTACCATTACCTAACCTTAAAGCATCAACTGACAGTTTGGACGAACGGTTCTATCTCTGATGAAAATGATTGTTCGCCGACACGCTCATGAACGTGTCCAGTTTTTGTTGGAACGCATTTTTATCAGTCCATGGAATTGTCGGAACATTTCGCTTAGTTGGAACAAACCTAGTGTCTACCTCACAGTTCAGATTTCAGCAGTCGCAGGGCATAAAATTGAACAAAATGTACACTTGATTAAATCAGCATTATTTTGGTTACGAACGGAAGCGGTACAGCTTACGTAACATGTACATGACATTATGTGACTATCTCGATCGAATGCCAATCAAGATTTTATAACTATCATTATTAGCCGACAGTACAAATTTTACGACTGCATTTTGCAAGAAACAAAAAAATAATAAATAGATTTCGTGCTCGTGTGAGACCGTATATCTTTATTACTATTTATTTTTAAACGTTTTGTTGGTATATTTTCACACCTTTTAAAATATTAAAACGTAATTTCCTGCATCGTTATAAATTCAATGTTGATGTCATATTTATTTACCGGTTTGAAAATTGTTTTTTTTTAATTTTTTCATCCTTAATTTCCGCAAAAATGATAATTGGATTTTTCTGAAACTGGGAAAAAATAATCTTCAAAATATATATTGCTACTTCGGATCTGCGAAGGTCAATTAAGAAAAAGGGGAAGACAGCTGGAATCATCATTGAAAAGTCAAGAGATGTCTGGAACGTGTGCAAAGTATGAACTCATATGAACTGTCCTTGTTCTCAACTTTTTGATGACAATTCTAGACGTTTCAATGACAGTTTTAGAGGGGTGCGTTAATAAACGAATGTACAAAGTAACACTTTACTCTGTAATGGAATTGGTTGACATTTGAAGTGGAACACATTGTGACCCGTGATTTACGAACGCATTATGGTAACATAACTGTCAAATTTTAATTAATTAATCAGATATCTCGTTGAGTTATAAAATTTGTAAGTTTCGTTGTTGTTGTTCGTTTCCACAACTTTGTTTATGTTATTTCATTTTCTCTGTGCTTTAATTCGACTATGATGAACCAAAACCAAAGTAAATTTGTAACATTGGCATTGGTTAGGTTGGGTGCAAAATATCATTTATTTGATGATATTGACGACGAGAGCGATAGTGACGACGAAGAAGAAATTTTATTAGTTTCTCTTGGAACAAAAAGGTTGCGCCACAACGAATAGAAAATTATGTGGAATTATCTATTGAAACGGTTTACACATAAGCAATTACAACAAAACTATTGGAAAATTCAATGTGTTGATCCATATTATGGGATTAATCTTGAGATCTTTTAATAATTTTGTATTTGAATTTTCTTGTTTCTAGGTAACCGGTTACAAAAAATAAGTCTTATTTCACATTTTTGAAGAACGCAAACTCGATAAAATATCACCACGCTCCTTACCTCGGTCTAGAAATGTGTACATTGGAAATGTCAAAGTATATTTATGAACGCTGGAAAAGTAGTCACAGAGTAACAAAAATATAATTTATGAATGATGTTTGTCAAAAAAGTGTGAGGAATGTGTACTCTGGAACGTTTATGAACGCACTCCAGATGTTTGTCTTCGTCAAAGGTATTTTTTCGCGAGATCCCGTTGATGTGAAGTCGGTTAAAGAGCGGTTATACCCCCACCAAAGACATTTGAAAGGGTGTTATCGTTCATGATCTCCCGCGAAAATAAACCGGTTAACCGGATAGATTTAACTTCATAACAATAATAAATAAACATAACCTCAATAAAAAGTGACGAGTTACAAATTGTTTCTATCGTTTGAAAAATGTTTTCTTTAGTTTTAACTATAATTGACGATTTTTTTTATACTAGCCTTCCCGTAGTTGTGTCATCACAAGTAACGTTGCATAGTTCAGTCAGGCTAAGAGTTTCGGATGATTATTTTCACCCTAGGGTAAATCATATGGATTGGTTAGACCAATATAATAAACGGTATTTTTTCAGCTTTTTAGAATGAAAATAAACACTTTTTCGCAGTTACTAGCAGTTATGTTGCATAATGATCAACATTTTTTATTAAAAAAAAAGTATATATATATAAGCAATACACTGATCAGTAATCATATATTTAAATGCAACTAACATACCCTAACAAAATAAAAATATCTTCGCTTTATACAATAAAGTAACAACAATACTAACACAAAAAAAATAAATATAACAACTTCTTTGCACTTAGAACACTAGAACTCTGGAAGATTACTTCAATGAGAAACAACTTAATAAACTAGAATAGGAGTAAATAGTATAGGTCTGAGAAACATCATGAAAATAAATAATTGGAGTTTTCCAGATTTTTAAATCTGAATCCGATTCTTCTCGATGTCGTTTTCTGGACATAACATCGATTATTTTATCAAGTTTACCAAAAAGTGCATTTCTCTGACGATGCTGTCTTTCCAGCAAATTTTCTAAATTTGACATATGTTTTTTCCAATCCTCAAATTCAGAGACAGCCAACTCCAACAATTTAATATTGGTACTCTTTGGTCACTGGGTCTGTGACTGGCTTTGGTATTGGCTTGACTCCTTAAACCTATTTTGTATGTTATCTCTATCTTTGCAGGGCCTTTTAAGTTCATCTGAAGTACTTTGGGTCTCCTCTTCACAATCCATTCCAGCTTCTGTGGTGGTACATGCTCCAAGGAATCTTGAAGATTGGTAGGGTTGCATTTATCTTTTCCTCCAAGGATGCCATGCATAACATCAAAAAAAGGTGGCCTTTACATGTCATATTAAAACACAGGGCTCATTATAATACTTGCTTCAAAACTATGTATAGGGATGGCTTAGATACACAGACCTAAAAGAATGGAAAGATCTGGCAACAATTTAAATATCACAACATTTGTGCACACCAAAATTTATGATAATTCTTTTCCGAGATAACTGAGGCTTTCAACTCACTCTGTAGATATGGAAAGGTCGCTGTGGAAGAGATACCAATTAACTAATAAATACTGTACAAATTATAAGAATTTCAACTGAATACGTCCCAATTTATTTTATCTGTTGTAATTTTCGAAACAAATTCAAATATACAAAATCGACCGACGAGCTATTTCAGTATTGTTTAATCTGACGATAACCACCATGTTGTATCGGTGAACAGTGGCTAACTCGTATATTCAAATATTTGCCGGTAATTCCAATTAACTGCGCATTGTTCAAATATGTACGCAGTTAATTTTGAAACTAAATATTCAAATGGAAAGCCTAAACTAGTTCAGACAAACATTTAATTATATACTTATTATGATTCTGAAATGTCCACCTGACAGTTGCAAAGCATCTGCTGCCGAAACGAATGAGCATACATCTCGAAACTTTCCACATTAACTGGAAACCTACTAAAATTCAGTTGAACATTATTTCGTTTTCGATGCAGTTGTGTGAGCACAGCGCTACAACAAACTTTGCTTAGCTTTACTATTAACGATTTTGAGTAAACAATGAAATGAGGTACGCTTTGTGCAATTACCAACGACTGTAACAAGTATGTGGACGATTGTTGAATAACGAAAGATATTGCTAATGATTCCAGATTACGTGGACTGGCGGTACATTCAAAAAGTTCAAATTGCCATTCTACTTTATCAAGATAGTTTGCCCTTTTGCTATATTGATTAGATATGTTTTTTTGAGCATCTTTACTGTTCATGGTCACAATTGGAATGTTTCACTTGTTATACGTCAAATTTTCTTTTGAATCAAGCAAATAATTCATTGTCAACAAGATATTTGAGGCTTCTGGAAATGTTGGTCATACCAAAGTTGGAGATGATCTACTACTAAATTATTAAGTATTAGTGAATATCCAAGTTTGACGAAGCGTGACATTGTCAAACCGTAGGCATCTCAGATGAGCGACTATACCATACTTGAAATAAAGAATTTCTTGGAGAAAATCTATTTGGAAAGCCATGTTTAGTAACGGAATTTTGATTTTGACAATAATGGAACCAACTTTTTGCTTCATTTGATAACTATGAATAATAATGAGAGTTAGATCTATCATTGTCAGAATGGTAGGGCTATGCCTAAGAGCAGTAGGCATCTGATAGATTGAAGTGCCAAAATCCAATTGACGATGAATTCTTCGGAATTACCGACGGAAATAACTTCAGTTTGATAACCTTAAAATGCCTGGAAATCGTAAGGTTCTTCTTGCTGTCCAGGTTTTAGTGATTGTTTGACAAAACTTATTGCGATGCCAATTGTAGGTTCTGGTCCGATAGAAACACGTGCGGCACTCTTCCTTGTAAGAGAGTCCGCCTACTCGTTTCCTTCCACGCCAGAATGGCCAGGGATGCGGACCCTTGACTGGGGTAGTATATCATCCCTAGGGATCTCATATTATGTTTTCATCTACCTTGTTCACTTCGTCATTGCAGTGGCGGAGACACAATATCTGTTCTCTTGGGAAGCCTCACTCCCCCAGTCAAGAATCAGCACCTTGGATGCACGATTATATAGTTACATATTGAGTCCGCGCCTTCTTGCTTCAACTGATTCAACTTATCTCATCTGCACTTTGCTGAAAATCCACGGTCTCATTCCGTTTATATCAGTAAATACCTCTTTCTTCTTAATATTTTCCAATAAACTGTACCCTCTTAGACCGTACTGCAGAAATCTCTCAATAGTAGTTCTTTTGTTGCATTATGCACATCAGGCATTTGGTTTCACTTCTTTAATTATTTATAGGGAAGATCTATTTGTATAAACTTTTATATCATGGAAGTACGATACGATTTTTTAGGATGTTCCTATAGCTATTTGTGTATTAAGAGCGGAAAGTGATACTTTGCGCGGGCAATCTGCCGAAAGCGGCAACGCACTTTCTGCTCGAATTGCACACAAGATTTTTTCTACGATCACCTTATTTTTAAACAAATAATTAAAAAAAACATGAAAAGTACACTTTATTAGAATGTGATGTTGAAAACATGTAACAATTATTGTTTTTCGTATTTACCTCTGGATTTAGTTGGCAGAAGATTAAGAGTAATATTTTTAGCAAAATCTCCTATATCTGGAGGTGTGCTTGAAAATTCACTGTCACTATCCATTTTTCAAATAGCTATTTATAAACAACTTTTTTATAAAATAAAAATGAAATAATGACGTTTCATTAATTCCATAGTCTACTATTTTCACAAAATAGTAGGTAGGTACTTAAATATGCAATCACTGTTGCATCTAGGTGTAAATGCATTGCCTACCTTCTGACTGTTATATTTCTACTACGTAAACTTGTCCGTATAAATCTATACTATGAAAATAGGAATCTGCAAAAACGATCAAGAAAATTGTCAATCTTAACAACGTTATATTTGTAATAAGTTGTAAATATTAATTTTTATCTTAAACTAAGAAATAAATCCTTCACTGTAGTATTGAATCAAAATAATATCAATGTATGAGGTTTAAATTATTTTATAATTTCAATAAAATTAAACATATAAAATATACACCTCCATCTATTTGTTGGTAGCGTAACCTGCAGCGTTGTAAATCCAGTAACTTGTATAAATTGTAGATGTTAGTAAAATTATATAGGAATATTTATTAATTTCGTTCGAAATATCTTCAAATATTAATATTTCAACTAAAATATTCGGACTGTCCTACATTTTGTTTTAATATATCTATTATTTACTACCTTTCTTTAGTTTATTGTAAATGAAAACAGGCGAGCGGAAAAGTACGCTCTAGAGCGTAAATAATGTCAATTATGACAGATCGCGGAAAACATCAACTTTGCGGTTAGATTTAAGTGTGCAAAAGTCTACTTTGGGTAGTGATCGTAGATAAAGATTTTTATTTTTATGAATGATTTATTTATTTGTTCAAATTTCTCTATCATGGGCGTATAATGGACTAGAGGGTTTAATTTGCACCTAAAAATTCTCATTCATCATGGACGTACGATGTATTTTTTATAAGGGATTGAGTTTTTTGTCAAAGTTTCTACGATTTAAACAGGACCAATTTTATAAAAATGTCACAATTTACCACTTTAAATAATATCATTACTATTAATAATTCGTTCTATTATAGTCTATAATACCTATTTTTTTATGTTAATGGTCGCATAAATCACTCCTACGACGTTATTTTCGGAGCCAGTTTCGAGTGCCAATCGCATTATCAAGAATTACTGTATTAAATTTAATTTTTCATAAACAGAAAGTCGTTTATTTATAGTTAATACCCAATTAAATAAGTTTGTAGCTTGTATTAAATATTTAACTCGGTGTTAATATCAGAAAATCTTCAAAGTCGTATCATAATGCACCTTTGACATAAACGTATACGATTTTAAAACTATTTTTGGATCGATTCCAGCATTGGCATACTTACCTAACGTAAAATAAACAAATAAAATACATTGTTGAGTTCCGGGTCGACATGTCAAAGTAAAATACGAGTATGGAGATATATCAGTTAAAATATTTCGTTACATAATACATTCCATATTTAGATTAACGGAATCAACCAATAAAATGAAAAGTGCATACGACTTTTAGCAAAAGCTAGAGACTAAATCAACTAAGAAAATCTCTCAGACTTTATACCTGACAGTAACCAATTCAACGAGATGTGTATTATGTTAAAGTGAGATTGATGACGGTGTGTGTTTTTGTTAAAGCCCTTATACAGGCCGTGGCACGCCTTTCCACACAATACAATTTTCAAACAAACCCACAAATTCGACCAAACCTGTTGCGTCAAACGTACCCCCTGCACTGACGTAAAATGGGGCATGAAATTGACCCAATCACGCTACACACCTTCCAATCTGCAGGGATCGGAAACGAAATTGTTTGTGTGCCAGAGCCAATTGACCATTTATAAATTGCTCCTTTCCATTGTGCCAATCGCTCTTCATTTACACGAGGCAATCTACTAGATCCTGCAAATTGTTCCTTGCAGATTGGAATTAAAATTGCCGTGTGTTTGTAGGGGCCTTTAGTTTATAGAGACTTTACTGGTCAAAAAGAAAATCGAAACCACAAATCACCTACGAAGAAATAGATCTGTAAGCGCCAAACGTGAAGGTGAGCCCGCCCCCATGCGTACAAACTCATTTTCAATGTTATGTTACTCTCCACTAGAGCTCTTGGAAGACTTATAAATGCTCTGCAAAGAGACGTATCATTGGTTGTCCACCAATTCTGTTGGCGTTTGGCATTGTCTGAATACTTTTTGTGGTATAGGTACGACACTGACTGGCAAGAGGCTAATCGTAATTCAATAGTAATTCAGTTGAGAGTCTATACCTGCGCGATCGCTTGCCATCATGAATGGCGCTTGCAGTATCTGATCCGTTGCACCTTTTCTAGCAAAAAAAATGTATAGGGAACGCAATCACTCGAGCCTGATCTAATAGAAGCCTAAAAGCCTAGTAGAGCATAGTAGAGGAAAATATTCCTATCCAACAAACAAACAATTTATTATTCATCACCATTCCTGTGAAAAGGCCTGTCAATTAGTTTCCAACAAATGGAAAAAAGAAATTGATGAAGGAAATATTGTAATTAGTAAATTTGTTGACTTAAAAAGAGCCTTTGAAACTGTGAATAGAGATAAATTTGTAGTGAAATGTGAAAAATACGGTATAAAGGGGAGTGTCCTGAACTGGATCATAAATTACTTGACCGAGAGGTATCAGAAAACTAAAATTAATGGTGAATGCTCAGATTAAGACATATTTTGGGGTACCACTGGGTAGTGTATTGGGACCGTTATTATTCATACTGTATATTAATGATTTATACCAATACTTACAGCATTCTTTCGTAAATTTCTTTGCAGATGATACTTTGATTTCTGTAACTGGTAAAACTTATTTGGAACTGGTAAATGTTATGAATAACGAGCTAGACATCCTGAATCAATGGTTGATGGAAAATAAATTAAAGTTAAATGAACAAAAAACTAAATATATGGTACTAGGTAGTAAGCAAAATTGTTATAACTACAGGCAAGGTCAATATATCATTTAAATTTATAATAGTATAGTAGAATACGTAGATGAAATAAAATATTTAGGAGTTATATTAGATCCCCAGCTCAGATTCCATAAACATATAAATTTTTTGTGCAAGAAAATAGGAAAAAAAGTTTATTCTGTAAATTACTTAAAATTGCCGGTCAAGTGAAGTTATTTGGTAATAACTGGTAGGTAAATGACGTTGATGAGGATGGCATCGGTTGAAGGTCACATAAAGATGACGATGAAGGTGACTGCAACGGTTTTAAGTCATTTGTAGATGAAATAATTTTTTGTGATATATTTTTCTCATATCAAAACCGGGTGGTTTGGTAGATGATTTGTGACACCACTTTGAAGAATGTACAGGGTTATATAAAAATATCTTCATTATTTTATATTTTCAAAAAAAATAAAAATGCAACAAAAAGCTAGAAAAGATATAGATTTTATTTGATGGACTATTTATTAACCTAGTGTAACAATAGTTATAACTTCCGAAGTAAAAAACTATCTAATAAGGTCAAAATTTGCACTTTCAAAGATAAAATGCGTTCGGGAAAGTGGGTTAAAACGCACGGTCGTAGAAAAATAACTATTTTATACTGCAACAAAGCATTTTTGAAATATTTATATGCATTATTGTTGCAGATACAAAGAAAAAAATGCACTTCGAAATGGATGAATGTGTGCAGATGATAATAAACGTCACATGAACGACAAGGTGAGTATTTTGGATAAGATTATTAATTAGTAGATACCGAATGATAATTTTAAATTATATATTTTTAAAAACGTAAGGGTTCACTGAGGAGAAACAACGATTTTTCGGGCTATATGCCCCGACAGACATTTCTTTTTTCTTCGCGCCACCCTAATATATAATAGGTATAAACTGGTATACCCTGTATAAAAAGTGTTATAAATATTCCATTAAATCAAGCAGTTATGCTAATCATAATTTATGTGATATCATCTTGAAAAAAGACTGTTTAAAATAGCCGCGGTTCTATTTTATTGGTAATAAAAATAAGTTATGTTTCGCATAAAACTAATTTGGGTAATAGGTATCTTGGTCATGAAAAAGAGCGTCGTAGATAATGTACTTAATAAAAAAATGGAAAAATTAAGCGAATTAACTATCGTTATTACATCTTTTGTTGATACTTTTAGGTATTTCAAATTAGTATATTAAAAAATCTATTTCTATTAAGCTGGAAATTCGTTTTAATACCATTTAGACCTGCGATTTGAGTTTGCAGCCTCCCAGGGACCTTAATTTCTGAATGAGGAAGTAGAGCTTCCCAACAGAACAAAGAATTTCTCTCACTGGAGCAGGCTCATTTGTGTTCCTGGTGACCAGCTGGCAAAAAACTCCAGTTAAGAGGATCATTTGGTCTATCAAACTGATCTAGACCAGCAGACTAAGTTGTGCAGCTGCTGCATTTGTTGGGGATAGAGAGTCTGGGCTGAAAGTTGGCTTTTTGAGGAATCTTGAGAATATATTTCGGATTATTTTGACCAGGACTTGGCCTTAGATGAATAGACGGCTGTCAGAAAGAATGAGTTAGTCTGTCATTTCTGCAGTAAAACCGTGCTACTCTTAATAGCTTAACAAACTTCAGATTTCCTTGTAAATAGATTATCTGTATCTGTATCTGTAGAGTAGGGAGGGTGAGTGTAGGCTCACAGCACTGAGGCCACATATGTGACCCATTGTACGTTCTCCCAAGGAGTTGTCCTCCTGGGACATCGTCCATCCTGTCCTTCCCAGGAAGGTGGACAGGTCACTAGGAGATATCTCCTTTATATCGGCAGGTGTAGGCCAAGACTCATCGAACACACACTCTCTGACAGTTTCATCCACATGTTCACACCATCCTGCATAGAGGTGTGTCCACTAGCCCCATAGTATGGAGGTGTTTCCTTAGTTGACAGTGGCCAGTCAGAAATCCTACCGTTTTCCTGGTCATCGCCAAATATTTCTTCCCAGGGTCGCCCAGGGTGATCCTGGCAAGACTGCATTCTTTGATTCCATCCCATCTCTTAAGGGATTGAGCATGGGTGTAACGTTTGGCTAGTTCCGCAATTGTCGAAGTCGTTAGGCAGTAGGTGTCACTGGGTCCTTAATTTTTTAGTTCAGCCACTTCCCTGGCTAAAGAATCGGCAATGCGGCAATTACTTCTGTCGTGCCCTTTATCCCACCTCAGGATAATATTGTGATCTATCCAGTTGTTAACTAAATCTTTGTGGCACTCTGGTACTAGTCCCGGTTTGTAAATAGATTGCAAAGATTGTATTCCATCCACTGATCGCATGTAGGAGCAAATGGTTATGTTTGATAAAAAAAGAAAAGTTGACGTACCTGGGAGAGTAAAACGTGTTTTGCGCTGGAGACATATGAAGCTTTGGGGAATTATGGTATCAGTAGATATAGATAGATAATTGGGTACTCTCAGTAACGAGTCACTTTTGTAATACATTTTTCCCGCAACTGCACTATAAACAGCTTCATATGTATGACCGAGAGTCATTCTTATTGGGACACCTGGTACATTGAATAAATTACAGCTGGCGGTGTCAATTATATGGAAGTATTCGATTTGCAAAATCCAAAATACGTGCTTCTAAATTTTCCGATAACTGCTGCAAATGATTGGTATGCAGACATTGACGGTACATAATGCTTAGAAGTGACTCAATTCTAAACTCCAAACTGTATTACCAAAATTTACATACTATTAATATATTTCCAGGGAATCTTGCCAATTGAATTGGCTGCTTCGTTTTCTCATCGAATATTTTTATCGCGAATAAATCTTTCTAAGACATTTATGAGCTTTCCTCGTACGTTTTGCAAATTATTAGATTATTGAAATGTATAGTCAGTTATAATACCACAAGAGCTTCGAAAATAATCGATTATTTTCGATTGCTCGAGTGGTATTCGTCACCTTTATATAATGAAAGGTCCGATAATAATAAATCAATAGCTTTGAATTAATATTGAACGTACAATTATTGTAAGTAATTTGTGAATGTGATGAGCTTCAGTTATTTTAAAAAAAATGTTGAGATGGTGTCTAGGTATAGCTTGAGACACTCAGTTGAAGTATGACCAGTTGTGATGCCTTTTGGCCCAACATAATAATATAGTATAAATATTTAAAATAAGAATTAAACTCTCTTGATCTGATTTGTTCGAACATTTCATTATTATATAAATATAAATAAAAGAAGGCTATTGTCAAGTTCAAGCGTGGTGCAAGACAACAACAATTATATGTTTATCTGTTTTGCTAGAACTTGACCGGTTATATAAAAATACTCTCAGAATTGCTCTAAAGAAGAAGTGCTAGAAATAGTTGTTTAATTCCTCTTGAGATGATCCTCCAAGTGACCCGCAACACCACCTGTTCAAAGCCTCTTCCTCACTTAAAATCTAGGGAAATATTCATCGATAATACATCCATTACACAGTAATTTGAATAACTCCTTGTAAGTTGGCTCCAGAATTTGCCAAATTGTTTACATATATTGTATTCATAGTTATTTTTACCTTCTTGATATCAATCCCAATAATCTGCGCGCTTAAACAAATCCATTTACAGAGTTGGTTCATTCATTCATTCATTCATTCAAACGTTTGGGTTGTGCTCAACAGAGTTGGTTAATACATATGAGAATTTTTGTACCAAATACCCGTCTTCTTCCAATCCGGATTTGTCTGTTGTTCTGCTTGACATCTTCAGTAGTAGACGCTCTGGGCACTTGTCTTGACATTTTTTGTTTGATGTTAACCATTTAGATGCAGCGGTAGACAGGTTTCACTTTTTACGACTTAGTTTTTGTTAATGCCATAATTACATTGAGGTTTTTTTCAAACATAAAATTTACATCCATGAAGTATCTACTTCTGTTATTTCCTGTTTGTAAATAGCTTTTATGTTATGGCTGTCATTCCCAGCATTGCGTATAGCTTTCAGAATGGATTTTAACCTTTGAAATTACAATTCAAGAAGTCTTTCACAATATTTATTTTGTAGCTTTATCTACATGAGGATTTAATGGATTCGCCCTGCTATTAGGAGGATTCTTGGTTTACTATGTTGACTTGAATAAAGCTTTTCGAACGCAATCAATCTAAAAATATAAATACGTAGGTTTTATTATCAATGTGTGGTTATTCAGCTCTTTGGAACAGTAAACGCATTTTTGACATGCTATTTCTACATTCAGCACTGATAATTTGGACTCTCTATAACATAAAAACAAAGAATTATGTTACATTTTCGATGTTAATGGTATTGTTTGTAACAATAAAATCTCTTTCTTTGTTCGTTTTGGTGCCTAGCGTTTTTATTTCGATGTGTCACACAACAAAATTTGCAGAACTTTTGTTTTTGGCTTTCAGTTTCAGTTTAAACTAAGCTCTTATTAATATCATTATAATGAGCACTATCCAAATCAACGAAGACTTTAAATCTCCAGTGCTGGAGAGAGTTTTGGAAATAGAGATTAGCCATTATACTGTGATGTTTTTCTTATTTATTTAAACAGTTTTTAGCGTGGGATAAAACTATACACTAACTATGGCTAATTACTATTGATTTATTAAAGAAACACTTACACACTATAATAAACTTAATTTATATACACACTACTTAATGTCTATTAATTTATCTACACTCGGTATTATAATTGTCCTAATTTATCTTCAACACTATTTATATTCACTTTCTGTTCACTCACTGTATACTGAAACTGTTTACCGATGCACTGTATACTGAACAACTCTCTGACTCACTCGAAGCCCGCATATATATATAGCTCTCCGCAGCTCCAGAACATTCGCGACAAACCATTGTACGCCTTCCACGCTGTTCGAGAACAGTCTCGTTATTACCTGCGAAAGAACCTTTCTAGAAAGGTTGCATTCATCGTTTGCGACAGGACCGGCTTCGGAATTAGTGAGTTCGTAACAATACATTAGGAATTTAATCACTTTGGTTTTTCGGTGGATCCAACAATGTGTCTTGCGATATTAGCCACCTTTTAAAGTTTCTCAAAAAGTCAAAAAACGTCTTAAAATCGAGTCGTTTCGAAACAGCATCAAGTTTGATCAAACATAATGGAACGCTTGGTATTGGATTCTATGATTGTTTAGTCAGGGAATATTTTTGAGAAAAAACAGGGTGACAAGCTATATTTTCGAAGAAATAAGGCATATCTTCTGTATGTTCCATGTGGTATATTATTCATTCTTTTTTTAATTTCTTGGGAAATTAAACC
>CAJUYI010006465.1:0-13693 GCA_910591695.1 Galerucella pusilla
GAGTTGTCCAGGACAAGGCTCGCCTGCACATTAAGTAGTAGTAGTAGGACTAATTGAAGTGCTACAAATCAAGTTTGAAACATTAATTAAGAGTAAAATTAGTTATAAGAAATTAAAAGAATTGTTTAATAAATCAGACATAGATTTTCGCACTGAAACTAATATTAAAGAAGTTGCTATTACAGTAGAAAAATTAATTAATGCAATAGTAGTTCATTTAACAGAGAGGTTACAATTTCTGCAGCATACCGAGCAAACTGAAAGGGATAATAATATAATATTAGATTCATATTGCTCGATTGAAGAAATGGCCGAGAAATTCGATTTGAAAACCGCGGCAAGTCTGCTACCGGTTATGGACGGTTCTGAAGCTGTAACCAAACAGTTAATTGATGCTATTGAATTGTACGATTCCATGCTTGATGCAAATGGTAGGGTATTACTAATCACCTATATTTTAAAGAAAAGTTCAAGTAGAAATGCAAAATTGAAATTAAATAAAACTTATACTGATAATGGGTCTATGATAACTGACTTGAAGAAATACTTTATTACTAAAAATCTGCAAAATCTTCAGCCAATCAATTACATAATGCAAAACAAAGGCCAAAAATTGTTGATCGGTTTGGTAAAACGTTAAAAGAGCTTCTAGCGGATCTTACGCTTGCCCAAGCTGGCGATGATTTAAATGACAGTAGAATTTTAAATCAAGTTAACGAAAAGATCGCAATTAATACTTTTGCAAATGGGCTTGGAAATAATAATTTACAAATTATAATTAAAGCACGTAATTACCCGAATTTAAGTCAAGCAATTCAGGGACCGAAAGAAGAAGAAGAAATAAATAACTGTTGCAAAAGTAATGACCGAATCTATCAGATAAGAGGAAATAAAAACTTTGAAGGAAGTATTTTCAGAGGGATTAGTAATATAGGAAATAAATTTATATCAAATAACATTAGAGAAAATAATTTAAGGGAAATAATACTGATAGAAATTCTTATAGAGGTACTAATTATAGGTCAAATAATAGGTGTAATTTTTAAAAATAAAGTAGTTATCAATGGAACGATTAATCCGTCAAAGAAGATGCGTATTAATGGTTTATGTGGGTCATTAGTATCCGATGGCACGATACACCTACCATTACAAATAAATTAAATTAAATTTCGTCAGGAATTTCAACTCTTAGAGGGCCTTGCGAGCGACATTGCAATGAACGATATTTTGGGATCAGATTTATTTTATGATCACGGAGCTACGTTAGACTACAAAAAGTTTTTATTTTCATAGTAGACACTATCGTTGTTAGGTGAATGTTGACAAACGTAAATGTCATAAAATCACAATAATTTCTGTATGTGTCGAAGTTAGAAGTCAAGATGAACGAAGATTTTGGAATTCTTTACGAAATTATTGAAAAGACAAAGAAAGCAACTGAAAATCTGTTGCCAAAAAAGTCTAAAGCAGCTTACGACATGGAATACGAAAAATTATTAAATTGGATGCAGGAAAATACGTAAAATGTGTTGATGAAACTGTGTTGCTTGAATTCTTAGGCGATCCCGCTAAAACATTTTCTCCGAGTTCCTTGTAGTCCAAATATTCCATGGTGAAGAAGACTTTAATAGTGAATAAAAATATTAACATTGCTAATTACCATAAGTTAATGGAATATTTAAAGCAAACTCCAAAAGGCTACAAACCAAAGATAAAGAAGTCTAAAATTCTGCCTCGATAAGATGTTCAAAAATTTATTCATAAGGCACCGAACGAGACGTTTTTGATGAACATTGTTGTGTTAATATTTGGAATATTTGGTGGATGTCGTCGGCAAGAACTTGTGAACATGATAGTTACTTACTCATGTAGGAGATAGAAAATCGTTTTTTGTGGTGAATGTACCAGAGACAAAGACCGATTAAAACGCATTTTCACCATTATAGATGAGGGTGAAATGAACAGTTTAAAGCTAATAAGAGATTATATGTCACTACGGCCAGGTGGTTGCTCAGAAAAAAAGGCTTTTTCTGACCTATAGACAAGGTCGATGTACTGTACAGCCAGTAGGAGAAAACACGTTTGGAATAATCCCGTCCATTATAGCGAAATATCTGGTTTCAAGTGATCCTGAGAAGTATACAGGTCATTGTATGCGTCGAACGTCAGCAACTCTTCTTGCAGAGGCTTGAGCCAGTTTGTCACGTTGAAGCGCCATGGTGGATGGAAGAGTACGTCGGTTGCTGAAGGATATTTGGAGGATAGTTCATCTTCATAAAATGAGTATCTTCTGTAAGTTCCTTGTGGAATGAAATGAAGTTTCAAGAATGCTGGCAGGTGTACCTTCCGGGTCTGGCGTTTCGGTACAGAAATTTGATACTCGAACAATGAAACATGAATCGTTTGCTGCAGGCAACTTAACCATCACCGGATCTTTTCAGAACTGCCAATTTTATGTTAATTCGTCCAAATATTCTTCATCGAATATTTACATATATTACTTTATTCCGTTTGTAATTTCAATAATAAGAGTTATTAAATGGGTTGAACAAAAAATTATTTCTCTTTATGCCCGCGCGGGCATGGAGTACGACCGGCGGCCTCGAATTGCGGACCGATTACCTGATTTTAATAATTCCGTACTCGAACTGCGGACCAAACCAAGAAGACCTCTCTTTTAAAAACCATGAATTGCGGACTAAGCCTTCCTCACAAATACGTACATCAAATTGCTATACACTCAAATCTATTACGGAAAATGAGGATGCAGCCTTCCTCACAAATACGTACATTAAACTACTACATACTCAAACCTATTACGTAAAACGAGGATGCAGCCTTCCTCACAAATACGTACATCAAACTACTACACACTCAAATCTATCATAGAAAACAAGGATGCAGTCCTTCTCTTTCGACTTGGTCCGCAATTCATGGGTCATTAAAAACACATGACAAATTTTGAAAATCATTTATGGTTTTTGGTCCGCAGTTCATGTACGCCCAGTACGACATTAGATAGTTGGTAACTAAGCAATAAAAACACAATAATGAGCTGGTATGACATAAAATGTATTTTATAGTTTCTAACAACTACACGTGTTTCTAGAACGGAAATTGAAGGGACAGTGCATTAAATTAATTTGAAGTTAACAAAAAAAAACAATCAAATTGAATTATGACAAGTGACAGTCTTAGTGAGCACAGAGCTCAAGTTATTTAAAGTGAGCACAGAGCTAACATTGTGACATTAGGTATATATGTAAATAATGAGGAATTAATTTCAATTAGTGATAACTGTTGTCCCAAAACAAATATGTAAATTTCCTAGGTAAAAATTGTAAGATAGATTTGATATCAAGGTCTAATGAGAATCCATTTTTCAATACTTATTGGGAACAGAAAATTAAGTTGATGATCAAAACTGAACTGTATGGTATCGGTCTAATAATGTTCTGTATCTGGATCTGTATCTGTATTTGTAGAGTAGGGAGGGTGAGTGTAGGCTCACAGCACTTAGGCCACATGTGACCCATTAAACATCCTCCCGAGGAATTGTCCTCCTAAGTCATCGTCATCTTGTCCATCCCAGGAAGGTGGACAGGTCACTGGAAGACATCTCCTTTATATCGGCAGGTGTAGGCCAAAACTCACCGAACACACAATCTCTTATTGACGATAACTCCGGACACTCGCATAAGACATGCCTGACAGTTTCATTTTCCTGTTCACACATCCTGCATAGGGGTGTGTCCACTAGCCCCATAGTATGGAGGTGCTTCCTAAGTTGACAGTGGCCAGTCAGAAATCCTACTGTTGAACGTAGGTTTTCCCTGTCCATTGCCAAATATTTCTTCGGCGCCAGCTTCCCAGGGTCGCCTAGGGTGATCTTAGCAAGACTGCATCCATTGATTCCATCCTATCTATTAAAGGATTTCCATCCCATCTCTTAAGGGTTGATGTTGTGGATAAATATAAGTATCATGATAAAGAGAACTTTTTTGGATCTATTATTATTTAAAGGAACAACTTCCGCCATTTACCTGTTTTTTACGATATCTCAGGATAGGAAAGAGATATCGCCTTGCGGTTTAGAGTGTTCAATTACTTATTTAGTCTACTTTTCAAAGACCTACTTCAATTTGTATGCTTCCATTTGAAATTGTTAAGACAAAACACGATATTCAAAAAAATAGAACAGCACCCTCTAGCATTCATGTTATTGATCAGATTGCTTCATATTCACAAATTTTCGATTTTTCAACAAAAGCTCTCTTAAACAACATCAAAATCGGTCAAGCAGAACCGGAATTACAGGCGTTTTTTCGTAACAAGGTTCCCACTCTCCCCCACCCCTTATTTGAAGAGATAGACTTAAGATATTCACCTTAGTAACTACAGTATGGTAGAAATCGCTAAAAAATACAGCAAACTCTCTTTAGACAGATCTACAACACAATTGAATATTTGGTTTTTGAATAGATGTACCTATCAGTGAACAGGTTACTCCCAATTTTACCAAAGTTGTTACTTTTAAGAATGTTAATCACAACCTTAGAAAGGAAATTGAACTCAAATTAATCAGAGGAACAATTTTTAGAAATTATTCCAGACTCAACAGCATTAATTGATCAATAAAAAATATTTATGATAGGTTAATAACAGAAATTGATTATATAAATTTACAAAGTTTTTTAAACGATGTTCAGGAAGAAGTATGTATTAGCAAACAAACAAAGTTTGACAGAGTGAGTAGAAAACTTTCTAATTTGATAAGGGATACACCAAACAATTTCAAAAATATGAATAAAAATTTTTCAAATTTCAATTTTCATGGGAGAGTAAAGAACCTTTCAGATATAACGTTTGATGAGACAGAAATGGAGCTTTTGGTACTTGGTTTAAGACATTCGTTGGGATACAATATTTCTGAGAAAGAGCTATTGAAGTTTGCTATTGGAGTAGATTTTACTATTGAATTTTTATCTCATAAGGATAATTTGAAAAAGAAAATTTGGAATGACATTCACAATTGTTTGTACAGATTTAAGAATTACAATTCAAGAAAATTGAATTAAAAAGAGAAACATTTAAATTCAGTTTTAAAGAAAATCAAAATTAAAATTGAAAATCATGCTTTAGTGTTTTCAAAAGATGACAAGGGTAATTGTTTTGTGATTTTGAATAAATTTGATTACATCAATAAAGAAGGAGGCTTTCTATTTGAACATCAATTTGAATTACTTAATTCGAATCCTTTCAACAGTTTCATTAATAAAACAAAAACACACATCAAATTGAGTAGTGATCTTTTTGATAAATATAATGCATCATATAGTCTGATTTCTAGTAATCCAGTCATACCTCGTTTGTACGGTCTTCCTGGAATTCATAAGTTTGATATTCCAATTCGACCTCTAGTAAGTTTCACTAACACTCCAATATCAATTATAGCAGCTTTCATACATAATTTGATTCAAGAATTGACTAATTTTCAGCACAGCACCTTTAGTTAGAAGATTTAATCGATGAAATTACCGTCACACAAATTTTGACTTTACTTAAAATTTTTTTGTTTTTAATGGAAAGTTTTTTAAACAACCTGAGGATTTAGCTATGGGTAGTTGTTGATCTCCATTTTTAGCTGATTTGTTCATGAATAACTTGGAAGTCAACCACATAATTAATGAAAATAATAGTGAAATATTACATTGGTTCAGATATGTAGATGATTGTCTTGTTTTTATCAACGGTAATTCAGATACAGCTAACAATCTTATAAATGAAATAAACTCTATTTATCCTAACATCACTTTTACTTTAGAAATTGAATTTGAAAATACATTAAATTTTTTAGACCTTACGATTAGTAAATTGGATAAATTAGAATATAGCATATATAGGAAACCCACACAAGCTGACCATGTTATACCTTCCTATTCAAATCACCCTTATCAGCATAAAATGGCAGCTTTTTATTGTAACATTCATAGACTTCTTAATGTCCCACTTTCACACTTCAACTATAATAATGAGTTGAATATTCTTAAACAGATTGCTTGTAATAACCCAACTAACATTTTAAGTCGTAAAACCGTAAAACTGACTATCTAGTCAACCTTTCAGTCATTTTTACCAGTCGTTGTTACGTTCTAAATACGTCGTTAACACGTAACCACTACCAACATTTGTGGTAACTACAACGTCGTGTAAACGTTACAGTGACGGACACAAGACGTAATAATACCGTTTTTTCGGCGTCATAATAACGTAAAAAAGTAGTAATTCTGACAACATATTTTCTATCCTCCTCGGCGATACGTGAAACAAAATTTTATCTCTTTATCTTTTATGGTTTCGTACTAAACTTCCAATATATGGTGACTTGCTCTACATAATCATAATAATATAATAAGGGTAAACAATACAAAGTAAAACACGCTAATTTCAGAGGTCCCTAACTTCGAAAACATAAACCGGGCACACTTTACTGATAATATGGATACTTTTAGATCTTAATTTATTATTCGCCTCCAAAATAATCAGTTTTTCTAAGAAAATGTTAATCGTTATGCGGTCTAGAAATCAATTTCATATCGATAAACTTTATAAAAGGCTATTTGTACATTCAGTTTGGTCATAAAAATGATATATTAACAATGTTCAGAGCTCGAAAGTCAGTCGAAGTATAATTTCGACAATAATTTTGATTTACACAAAATTGAAACTAATAATCTTTATGGCGTCCAAAAAAATAATGACCCTATCGAGACTTTGACAACAATAAAGTTATATTAACTAATAAGTGAGGACAAATTAGTAACATAAAAACCTTAAAGTAACAATATTTACCATGAAAATATTACTTATTAGTAAGAATTACGTAATAACTACTTTCCAATTATACTTTTAAGTCCCCGAAATAACCTTTCGATTACATTTGCGACGGTAACTTTGCATTCCCCACCTTACAGTTTTAGCCGTGACCATACGGTTGCTACGGAACGCGCCGAGACTCAGTAACAGTCAATGTGAATTGTCATTGTCGTCAAAACCAGAAATATCCACTTCCTTCTGGTTAGTGGTTATACACAGGTTATACATGGTATTATTGAAATATACAAGATGAATTCTTTTAAAATAGTCTGCACTAGAGAAAGAAAAGGGTTATTTTCCACGGCTGTTCCACACCAGTGGGAAGCTAATAACATTTTGTACTATCCGAGTCACTTAACAAGGAAAGATTTGGTTTGGAAAAAGAAAGGAGTAATGGGGCCAGTGTACCCTTGCCGAACTGGTCCCAATTCCAATGCACAGTAAAATGTTCAAGTGTTGAGAATTTCGAGACTGCCTTATCTATAGAAGAAAATTTTAGTAAATGCGTGGATACAGACGCAGAAGACGAGTAAGTAGATAAAACTTTTATACATAATATGGTTCTGTAGATGTCTAGTTTTAAAAATTTCTTTCATATTAAGATATTTAACACATCTCAGATCTCCCATGTCAGTCCAAGTATCTCAATGTTTTGAGAATAGAAATAACCAGATGTTGTTGGCAATGGAGAAACCCCCAATTTATGAAACAAGAACAGTAGTTAATATAGTAGATGAGAAACCAGTTGATGATAATGAAAGTAATGTGGAAGTTTTACCAGTATATACAATGGAAGCAAATGATGTAACGGATATAAAAAAAACATTACATGATTTGGAAACAAATATATCGGAATTAAATCGAAGTGTATTAGAATATCAAGTTAAAACAAATTTAGCTTTGGACAAAATATTTTCATTGCTGCAAGTAAAAAAATGTTCCCATAATGAAGGTATATCAAAAGAAAAAGTTGAGCCAAATTTTTTAGAAACATTCAATTTTCCTCTTCAAACGGGTGAAGAAATTGAATATTTAAATACATCCATACAAAGTAATAATGTCATGAAACAACAAATAACAGCATTTTTACAATCCATCGGTGGTACATCAGGTACCATGGATGGTGTCAAAATAGCTTACAAAATAGTCGATATACTTTTTGTCCCCGATTGTTTGTTGGAGTTTTCATGGACAGGCATATCAACGGACAAAGAAGTAAGAAAAAAGCCATTTCAAAAATATGAAGCAATTATTGATGTCGTTTTCAATGTGCTTAAAACAGCAGACAATCGTTTCACCAAAGAAAAAACAATAAGTATTTTTAGAGATAAAATTTTGGAACATGCAAAAACTCGTAGTTTGCGTAAAAAGCCAATGGCTAAGAAAGGGCAAGTAATAAATGAGAATAAATCTGTGGAAGCTGATGAGACTCCGGAAACAAATGGTCAAGAAAAGGATAGTGTAGTAGAAATGGATGATGATGAGAACATAGGAGAAGTTTAATGAAATACTGCATAGTACTGTTATTTTGTTTAGTTTTATAATACATATCAAGTGTCTGTGTTATACATTTTTAAATATACTACTGTTGAGGAAGTTTTTTTTTGTGTTTAAAAGAAATAAATACTTTAATAAGTATACAATTTGACTGGTTTTGCTTACATCATCTTCAGACACAAAGACCACAATGGAAAAGGAAGGTAAATGATTTTTACTTATAAAATATAATACTGAGGGACAGGAACATAGGTAGAATGCATATATAAGAACTTAAAATAATCTTGGACATGGGTGATTATTTCAAAATGAATACTTCTAAAAAAATAATCATATTTATTTCAATACTTCTTATTAAACTAATATTCTACAGTTTATTTTTTTCATCTACAGTGTATGGAGTAAAGGTACAAAAATAAAATCTTCGTTTTTTAATGAAAACATTTTACATTTAATTTCTTTGAGTGCAAATAATCTTGGTTCTAATGTCTCCCCATTCGATTTGAAAATATTTAAATAAGAAGAATTAATTGGCTGTTCGAAAAAATTTCCTTTATTTTTTATTGCGGCACCATTAACATAAATAATATCATTTTTCAATGTTGCATTGATCATTGACACAATTTCATTATTCTTAATCAAAAACCACTTATTTCTTACATCATTAGTTAAAACAAAATTTGTATTTATTTCCAACTTGTCAAATACCTTACTACAACTATCTAGTTCATGTTTTCTGCAAGTATTTTTTTTTTAAGCACTGGATAATTGATTGAGTTGTTTGGCTTTTTGAACTTTGCTAATTCAGTAATCCGTTTAGCAACTTGACTCAAGGGACGATTTCCATTTCGCAAAAGTGATTTTAAATAGCCAAGTAAATTTTTAAAAGGATAAGCACTTATTTCCAAATTTTTGAACGTCAGAAACTATATGACATAGGTTGTGTATGTTGCTGCTTATGGAGTCAAGTCCATAAATACGTTTGTAATGTTGTACATAGTCTTTGAATAGCTGATCAGCTACATGGATATATTGTAGAAACATATCACAAGAAACAAAAGTTACAGCACACACTAGAATTAGAAAGTGGTGGTATACTTCATCGGGTAGAAGTCCTTTTAAAACTACCATTCCCACATAACATATAAATATATGAAATTCAGAACCTTTCCAATACTTTAGAGATGTGACAGTACTAATTGCTCTATGGATTTCAGCTGGCCTGAGGGTATTACAGTTTCCTAGTCTCTCGCATAACATTCTTATATTGAATGCTGAAAACTTTGATTTAAAGTTATAGCTTCCGTGAACCCATCCATTTAAACATTTTCGTACAACACCTACAATATTAGTATTTTAGAAATTAATATTCTCAAACTATTATTTATATACATATACCTACCAAGATCAATCAGATGTAATGAATCTGCAACTATAACATCTTCTACCATATCAATTGGTTATTTCAGTAAAGGTGAATCTTGTTTGTGATGATCTTCATGGTATTTATTTCTAAAACTTTTGTCTGTTCTGGGAACGCAATCTATTTTAGGAAAACTCATGTGTCTTCCTTTTTTGTCGTACTCGCCTTTGCAATCACATTTTATACAGCCATAGTAAGCATTGAATCCAACCACTCCTGATAAGAAAATAACATATGAGATTATTTTGATCACAGTATTTTATCAGCCTGCTCGGAGTATCACAAACAAAATATTGTGATGATCTGAAAGCAGGTGAATCCAATTTAAGGCGAAGAATCTGTAATTAAAGAAAATAACCATGTAATAAATCAATTCACCCTGAATAGGAATAATTTTGAAAGAAATCAATTTAAATTTAAAAAAAGAACAATTTAAAACAAATAAATAATAAACATAAAATATCTTTATAAACCTTAAATAAATAATCTTATAATTGAAACATGTTAGGTAAAATGTAATAGATAGTATAGTTAAATTAGATCTATGTAACTCATCTCAACATTCAGTGAAGTGACAGTGATTAATCGCGAAATGAATCAACCGATTAAAAGAAAGTGTAGTTAATAAGGAACATTGATATAATGAACATGTGAAAGGACCTTTATATCCATAGAAGTCAATTCAAAATGACACTAAGACAATTAGATCACAGGGAAAGTCGCCTGTGAGAGGATAAACAAGAAAAAAATTGAAAGTTGTTGATTTTGGAACAAGAAGGGAGAAGGTGCAGAAATTAAGAAAGAAAAATCAAAAATTGAAAAATATAAAGTAAAGCGCCTCAAAATCATACCAAACTAATAGAAAAACAAAGAGTACTAGCCGTGTAAGAGATCTCATCATTTAATTATCTTCTAGAAAGCGGTAAGCTTTGTTTGACCTATATTTAACCTTGACTGGAGATAGCATCCCAGAAATTTCAAAGGATATTGTATGCAGTTTGTTCCTGAGAAAGTTCAGTTTACTTTCTAAAATAGTGTGTATGAAATCAGCAATCAATTGCAATTAATTTATATCCCACATAGCAGAGAAGAGGATTTATTAGACTCCAGTTCCTGAAAGTAGATAACCTATAAAATTATCCACCGTAAAAACATTCATTTCGCAATTGCATATTTCTTATATAATAAGTTAGTTAAGTTTCTTAATATTAGTTGTTACAAATAAAAAGGAAGCTTACCTTAATAATTCAGATAATCCAAAGCAATTAAACAATTCCTTTTCACGTGATGCCATTCTAAAACAATACATGATGAAGTCTGTGCGCATGTTCAAAGTTTCAAGATTCGAATCATTCTATTTGTATTACGAGGGGAACGTGAATTTTAAGATAATAATAAAGGGTAGGTAATAATAAAATCATTAAATAATAAAAGGATAAGGAAACGGAATATTTAGTTGCTGAGGATAATAAGAGAAAATAGAGTTCTTAATAAAAAAGGAAAGGTTTATAAAGTAGGGAAATAATTCTTCAAAGTTTGTTTTTTTAAATTTATTAAAATACATAAAAATTATCAGACTTTAATTGAGGGAACCGCAACTTGGGAGAGAGAGTCAAAATTGTTTTTTTTAATAGCTAGCCGAATTCTTCAAACAAAAATTTAAAGTAACTATACCAATTTTTTGAAAAATGAAGGCGCCCAAAATAAATAATAATAAAATATAACAGAATAATAAAAATCTAAAAATAAGAAATACATCACTCAAATTAAAATATTACAATATATAACTTTAATTTTTATCAGTGATTGACCACATTTAATTCCAGAAATTAACAGTCTATTTAACTCATCCACGAATCTTGAAAAGAAATCTGTTAAGGGAGGCTTTGTGGATCCACAATAAATTGCAATTGCCATAGGTTGTAAGTCCGCCATTTCTTCAATTTTGCATAAAATGGGCCATAATTCAGCCGTAGAGGATTTAAAAGGGGGAAGCCCATCTATATTAAATATCAATGAAATCGTTATCGTTTCAGCACTTATATCTGAAAATACATGTAGTAAGGAATTTTCTATACCATTGTACCAGAACTTTCCGAACGTACATCTTTAGGAGTTTCCAATAAAGTTCGGCTGTCGAGAGGCAAGCAGTTCATCTCCATTTCCTCACGCAAAATTGAAAATAAATTATTCAAAGCGCTATGATTTATTTTGTATTTTAATGCCCATTCTCTGAGACTTTCTCTTAAAGCGACTATTTTTGTCAAACTTTTTCCTTCATTTTCAGGGTTTCTTGTCCAATCTGTTTCATCTTCACTAGTCTGATCATAATTTTCACTAAATTCACTATGTTCATTATATTCACTCTTTTCAAACATTGATTTGTCCTGTTCAACGTGTAATGCATTGTTTTTAGGAACATTCTTGGTTTCATCACTTATCAGTGTCACTTCACTGAAATTTTCTAATGCATTTTTCAATTTTCTGTAAAATGTAGTCGAATGTCTAAACAATTTCTTTTTTCGGGTATTACGAGGCATTATAAATAATATAAGTTACATACATACTAAACTGCTATCAATTATACATACCCATACTTATATTATCTATAATATTATATAGGTATTCTGATCCTCAAGTTAAACTCACTTCATGGTTAATTAATTCGGTAATTGTGACTTTGTAGTTGTTTTGAATATATCTCATAAAGGTAAAAAAACCAAAAAGTAATTTTTGAAGTAACGATTTCCAACAAAATACCAATAATTTTACCGAAAAATCACAAACCCATCAGTAATAAACTGTTGAAACATTTACGTTATGAAAACAAGGATTGGCAACTTAACAGTAAATCGGACTAAAAAGTAAAATGAGAAAGGTAGGTAATCAAAACCACAGCAATTTACTTATAAGTGAAAATAACTTATAGGTAATATTTATGTGAAGCTAATGGTAATTATTACCGCCAAAATTATACTTATAAGTGAAAATGATATATAAGTAACTTCAAGAGGAATGTTTTCGTAAAAATAACTTGAATTGTTACTGTTACGTTATAGGTAAAACTCTGAGTAGATCTTTCGTATTATTTACTTTATAAATCCACTCTATTGTATGTTCTTACGATAAAGGTATTTTTTTGGTAAAAAACACGAAATTATTACCAAGGATAGGTTATAGTTCCTAGGACTATATGGTTACAATCGTTATATCATTAATAATTTAATTCAAAAAATTAAGAACAAAAAAGAACATAACCTGACTTATACTTCTGAAGAGAAGCCCCTTAGATATTTAGCTTTACCTTTTCTAAGTGAAAACATTTCTCAAAAAGTTTTAAAGTTGTTTAACAATAAATTAATAGATGCTAGGATTTCTTTTAAAAGCAAGAATAACTTGAGTAAACATTTGGTTAATTCAAAAGATAAAATCAACAAATTGGTGGTATTTACAAATTTAAATGTAATGATTGTGAAGCTTCACATATAAAAAGAACTTGTAGATCTTTGAGAGTTCGTATAAGTGCATATGAGCAGAATTGATAAGTCAGCTTTTGGTCATCATATAAAATTTAACGAACATAATTCCAGTCCCATTCGGAATTCACAAATTTTAGAAGAAGTTAATTTTAAAAATTTCAATTGGTTGGATTTTTTGGAAGATTTACAAATTGATGAAGAATCACAGAACAATAGTCTTTGTAGTACAATTAAATAGATCTTATGTTCCTTTACATACACATTTTAAAGATTAAAATAATAGATCCAAAAAAGTTTTCTCTATGATGATACTCATATTTATCCACAACATTATAAGACTGATACCATCAGTTTTATTCAGTCGCCTCTCGCAAAATGAGACAGATGGCATCTTTGTTAATCGATCTAAAAAAACAGA
>CAJUYI010006468.1:0-13684 GCA_910591695.1 Galerucella pusilla
CTCGCTTTTTTGTGCATCTTTTTAGGGGTGCGCCGCTCGCCTAATAACTTTAAATAGTATATTTTACTCCAAGGTGGTGAAGACTATCATTATTGACAGAGCACCAAAATTATTTCGCGAGAGGTTTTGCCCCGAGCGGAATAAGATGTGAGGTTTGTAAATGTCTTCACCTCCATGGTGTATATTCAATTTTTTCCACTACTAGCCGAATTTAAGACAAAAATTAAAAATAATTCACAAACGCACCACGAGAAGCGTTTACCCCGTCGTCTGACTGACAAGGACACTGTCAGTTTTCGATATATCATGAACGTATTCGTTATGTCATTTTTGGTTGATCGCGAATTTTAAACTTATGGGATTTTTATTCAAATAATTTTATGAAGTGATACGCCAATGGCTGGTATCTCAATAGGGTATAAGCATAAATTTTGCTATTGGTGGGAATTGACGCTTTATCAGGTCTCCTAACACCTTGCATGCCTATTTTTTGAAAAAAAATATGAACTTTACTTTTAAAACGACTTTAAAAATCATAAAATTAGAAAATCCGCCAAAACGCGCTTTACGTCATAAAGATGGCTGCCCCATGGTGTGACTCATTTGTTTACGTTCTTATTCGTGTATCACGCTCTGAGTTCTTGTGACCTAATTTGTTTCTGAAAGCTTTAAAAATGGATAAAGTCGGAAAAAAAACTTTGTATTCCAAGTATATATGCATTGTTCCAGTGTGTAAATCAACGTCTATTAAAACTCCAGGAAAAATATTTGTTACTTTACCTAGTGGCAAATATACACTTAAGATAAGGGCATTACGTTTGCTTGTGAATACCATTTTAATGTAAGTACCTACTTCTATGCTGGTAATTTTTATTTTTAAATAGTTTGAGGTTATGTACCTATATGTCTAGGAATCAACCATAAAAACATCATTTTCTCACGACCACACATCGAAATATGGTTGGTATATATTATATAAATGAAACATAGTTTGAATGGTACTTACGATAATGATTTAACTCCTCTTATATCCTCTGCATTAAAGCAGCTGTTGGACTTCATAAATTCAAGCAGTCTACTTTGGGCAAGTTATCAGTTTGTGCTTCTACAAAACCTTCGCTAGCCATATCTTTACTCAAAAAATATGAAAGAATCGTCACTGAACACTGAACTAGTGAATAAAATATATTCTTCCAAGTTTTAAAATATCCTCGGGAATATCGAATATTTATGATCACTTTCCACTTCACGTTGACTTTTAGAAATAAAAAAAAGCACACACAAACACGTAATGGTCTCAAACAAACATATAAATGATATTTTTACGTCGATGAAGCAATTAATAGTTGATTAAAATACAATATAAACACACAACTACACATAACCTAATGCAATACCGGCCATATTGATATAAGTAAACACAAGAGATATGACATCACACGTATCATCGGTAGCATTCGGAAATCCTCGGGTAGTGGTCGGAAAGTGCATTGAAATTTGAATTTTATTTTAAAATTTGGGAGTGAGCCTAAACTCGCCCTCCCTACTCTACAGATACAGATACGCCAATGGATTACGAATGCTTTATTATTTAATTTAACTCTTTTATTCATAAAAATGGACTGTACCATTCCTCCCTTTTTCCAAATCAGTTTTGAGAGCATCTACCTGTTGGTAAAACTTATATTTCAAGGTAATATAGATTTCACAAATTGCCTATAAAACAGAATGTAACCCAGGAGAAAATCTTTTTATTATCTGAATATCCGGTAATACATATGCACTCACTGCTATCCTCATTGCCGTATTATAAAAGCGATCCGTGCAAGACCAGAAGATGGAAAATGAATATTCAAAATACGTTACGAAAACAGAAAACTAAACCTCTCCATGCCACTCACAGGGAAATGTAATTCGGTTTTCGTTCTCTAGCGAAATATTACTTTTCCCACTCCGATGAGATTTTCGTTTTCATATACGCTCTCTTTTCTCTTTTTTTGCCTGCTGGGGTTCCATTCTAAGATACAATCAAATTATTACTATACTACAACCTTAATGTAGGTAGGTATATACTACGTAGATACGCAGCATCGAGAAATATATTTTAAAAAAATACATTAAAATAAATTGTGTATTTCCAAAGGAAAAATATCGGATACAAAATAATATTTCTGTTGCTAGATCAAAGAATGTAAAAGAGTATTACTTCAAGTCTGTCTGAAATATACAGGGTGTTTTGAATAATGTTTTAGGAGATTCGTTATTCAATTTTTATTCTAAAAATTTTCTAGTTAATTTGATACAGGGCGTTAATGTGAAAAACATAAAGAAAGAAGTTGCCAAGATATATCGATTACTTTCAATGAAAAAAGATGTGTTTGAATTATTGAAACAGCGAGTTAGTTAAAGACTAAACGCGATATTTTTCTGTATTGACGTCTTTTATACTTTCCACTGTTTTGTGTTTTGTAAAGACCATGTATAGTACAAGATGTTTTTAAAACCATTATTAAGCTACACATTTTTTTATAAAATCTGCCTATTGGATGTAATTAATCAAAGCGTGGGCCACCCTGTATGTTTAAACAGTTCAATTTGCTTAGTGAATAAAAATGGAATTTGTTTTCAACAAATTTAGTGATTTTTTACAAAATAAATCAAATTTACCGACTACGGATCTGTTACTGTTTACCGACCAACAGGGGGTTCAAAACTACGGCCCCCAAAACGTTTTAGACCGGCCCGTTGTAAAGTAAAATAATTTTTCAATTTTGTATAAGTAAACTTTCATTTTGGAACTTGAACCAAGAAAAAGTATAAAATAAAAACAATTTTTGCTATTTGTGAACAAAGATTTTCAAAATACAAATTTTCTATGCCATGCTTGTTTTCTTATAATCATAGAATGTGATTGGCCAACGAGATTGAATTTTGTGCATTACTATAAAGGGCTCAGGATATGAAGTTTACTCGAG
This sequence comes from Galerucella pusilla, assembly GCA_910591695.1. Classification (NCBI taxonomy): domain Eukaryota; kingdom Metazoa; phylum Arthropoda; class Insecta; order Coleoptera; family Chrysomelidae; genus Galerucella; species Galerucella pusilla. Next base: position 2,976 of record CAJUYI010006468.1, read on the forward strand.
AGCACTAAGCCATGAGAACAACACCAACCGCAGCAATGGAACTAATTACTGGTCTGACCCCTCTGAACCTGCACGTCAAGGAGGTTGCGTTAATGGCCATGGTACGATTGCGCGCGGCTGGTGTAAACCCCGAAGTAGGAGTGGGCCAATTGAGGTTGAGCCTATGGCAGGAAGCGCTCACTGCGCTACCTCTGCTGCAGGCAGCCAACGATGCAATTGAACCCAGGTTTTTGTTTAACAAACCCTACAAAATTCAAATAAAACAGAACACAGAGCCAGATGCTGCAAATGCAATACGCATATATACAGATGGTTCAAAAATGAAAGAAGGCTCAGGATGTGGAGTTTACTCGAGAGCACTAAGCCTAAAGATTAAGTGGGGAATGGGAAACAATACCAGCGTGGTTCAAACAGAACTGGCTGGTATCTCAATTGCCACAAAAGAACTAACCAGAAGAGGAATTTCTGGCAAAAACATAATAATCTGCACTGATAGTAGACAAGCCCTATTAGCCTTGAACAGACAACGTGTTATATCGAGGCTAGTACTAGAGTGCTACCAAGATTTAGCTGACGCCTCGGCAGATAACAATATTATCCTGAGGTGGGTTAAAGGGCACGACAGGAGTAAAGGAAATCGCATTGCTGATTCTTTAGCCAGGGAAGCCGCTGGACTGAAAATTCTAGAACCCAGTGACACCTACGGCCTAACGACTTCGACAATTGCGGAACTAGCCAAACGTTACACCTATGCTCAATCCCTTAAGAGATTGGATGGAATCAAAGGATGCAGTCTTGCCAGGATCACCCTGGGCGACCCTCAGAAGCTGGCGCCGAAGAAATATTTGGCGATGACCAGGAAAAACCTACGTTTAACAGTAGGATTTCTGACTGGTCACTGTCAACTAAGTAAACACCTCCATACTATGGGGCTAGTGGACACACCTCTACGCAGGATATGTGAACAAGAAGATTAAGAGTGTCCGGAGTTATCGTCAATAAGAGAGTGTGTGTTCGGTGAATCTTGGCCTACACCTGCCTATATAAAGGAGATGTCTCCTAGTGACCTCTGTCCACCTTCCTGAGAAGGACAGGAAGGACAATGACCTAGGAGGACAACTCCTCGGGAGGATGTACAACGGGTCACATGTGGCCTAAGTGCTGTGAGCCTACACACTCACCCTCCCTACTCTACAGATACAGATATAGGGTGTCCCCTAAATAAGTACCGTAAGCTAGAGGCAGGATAGATCGTCAAGAAATATTTTAAATACCCAAATGCAAATTTTCTCCAGCCTTCTTAGTTTGTGAGATACAGGTTGTTGAAAGGTGTAGAAGAAATACACATTTTATTTCATATATTCTCGGGGAATGGAAGTACAAATTCAAAATTTTTTTGTAGGTAATTGTCTCTCCAAAACACATCAACAGTATTAATTATGTCAAATTCTAATAAGCCAGTGGCGTGGTACGAGGGGTTCGTGAACTTTTATTGTAACATCTTTTTGAAACACCTTGTATTTAGACCTAAAGACTTTTGTATGCAATTTTTTATTAAATTTCCTACATAAAAGGTACTCTTTGTTGAACTCGATAGAACACTCCATTTTCAAGATTTTTTACTTTTTATTAAAGTAAGACACTTTTTTAAGTTGTTTTTTCTTAAAAAAGCTGTAGTATCTATTCGAAGATCACTTACAAATAATTTAAACACAAACGTTTCTTACGGTTTTGTGATCCATAATTATTTGGGGAAAGATAAAGTAGTGAGAAAATATTTACGACTACTACAAATTTATTGTTTAAAAACATTACAACATAAAGTGTCTTACTGCAATAAAAAGTTAAAAATATTGAAAATGCAGTGTTTTATCGAGTTTAACAAATAGTACTTTTTATATAGGAAATTTAATAAAGAATTGCCTCGAGAATTGCATACAAAAGTCTTTAGGTCTAAATACAAGGTGTTTCAAAAATATGGTACAATAAAAGTTTACGAACACCTCGTACCACGGCTCTGGCTTATTGAAATTTGACATAATTAATACTGTCGATGTGTTTTTGAGGAGACAATAACCTACAAAAATTTTTAAATTTGTACATTCATCCCCCGAGAAGATATATAAAATATGTATTTCTTCTACACCTTTAAACAGCCTGTATCTCACAAACAAAGAAGGTTAGAGAAAATTTGCATTTGGATATTTTAATATAATGATCTATTCTTTTTTTAATTTTTTGGGAAATTAAACCACAATATAAACCAATATAAACCCAATAAAAACCGTTCCTGGAACGTGCACTTCACTGGATTCCATTTCTAGTAGACTATCATATCGTTGCAATGTCATAAAATGAAATATTTCATTTCACATTTTGCCACAGATATGATCTACTATGAATGGACCTTAATAAAAATTTGATAACAAAATTTTGCAGTCTTAAACTTCAAAATAATTTTTGATTGTCTAGTTGTCAAATTTTTTCTGTTGTGTCAGTTAGGGATAAAAAATTACTTAATTTCTACTTATTTTTTCTTGACAACGGTAGTTGGAACGCTACCGAAACGTTGAAGTAAAGAATTTAAAAATATTGTGGTTTAATTTCCCAAAAAATTAAAAAAAGAATGAATAATATACCACAAGGAACATACAGAAGATATAATGATTTATCTTGCCTCTAATTTACGCTACTTATTAACTTGACACTCTGTATAGTCGTGGAGAAAATGTATCATTTATTATTATCTCATACTTATTTATTCGTGTTCTGTAACCATAAATTTGAACTCGAAACATTCAACTTTCATAATATTTTAATATTGCATGTCACAATACCCCATTAGTATCTAAAATATCAATTATTTTGACGGTGTGTGTTAAATGCGCTATGATACCGATGTCATTTACGATCTTCATCGTATTTGAATAGCCTAATTTCGAAATTTGATTTAACATGGTTTTGTCATGACACTGCTAATTATGTAGAAAACATAATTAAACCCATAAAAATTGCTATACCACAAATGTGTAGACTTCTCATATATGAAATGGAATAAAATAGTAAAAACATTATAAGCACAGTTGTTGGAATAAAATATTCATATTTATCTGATAAACGACATGCATGTCCTTTAAAACTGTAATTGAATTTTGTTCCATAAATTATTTTATATATTATTTGGTTGTATTTACATAATTGACAATTCTGGAAGGAACCGCTGAATTCATACAGCATAAAAACAATATTTATTATTCAAAAGATATTCAAAAAAAACATATGCAAACCATTGGTCTAGCAGATGACAGCCTATGTAGGTTCTGCCAGGAAGATGAACCTGATGTTTTAATAATAAATTATCAACATTTGCCGTCAATTTTGTGAGGTTTAATTTTAAACCCCATCGGCTTATGATGTTCAGTCTGTTTCTCTTTTTCGTTAGGAGATTGGTAACCCTTTCCACTAGGTATGACGATGGAAAGGAAATTTTCTGATAGGTACTTTTATAAATAATGTATAATTTCTTTTCGTTAACGTAGACCACTTTGGGAATCACTGGTTTAAACTATTATAAATGGTCAATAATTATTTTGTGAACATTGTCCATTTGCAATGCGGTTAAAAGTGTAAAATTTTGGGTTATTTCAGTCGTGGTCCCTGAATAATGTTTCTCTGTCTATCACTTCTTTACATGACTCGCAAAATATCGCGAACTGATGTGGGTATGAACCAAAGTTTGTTCTCGAGTTTTCTTGTACTGACATGTTTATTTTGTTTAGGTATATTATAGTTAAAATATAAAATAAGGTTTCTAATACATCGGTTTTTCTACAACTTTTCAGTTCTCACACACACAAAACATATAATATAAGAAATTTTATTATCATCACAAATAACTACGTTACTATTTCTTTGCACATAATTCGTAATAAGAACGTATATGGAGAAACTTTGGAACATTTTATTACTTGCATGGAATTCCCAAGACGTATAAGTTATAATAAAGTCAATAAAACCCCAACATCAATTTATTTTGACAAAACGCATTGTTGTTTACTACTTCTGTTTCGGTCATTTTTTTTGCTTCAGGTCTCGAAGGGAATTAGAATCATTATTTACGTACCTTTATGACTGGTCATTGGATTCTTTATATCAAATTGGCAAAGTCTATATATGAAGATAAACCGAAAAACCACAATACAGTAGGTCAGTGTTTATTTATTACTTTCGTAAGAATAATAGCAGTTATAAAAAAAAGTCTCGCGAAGGACCTTACGAAAATGAGAATGAATTTTGAAAGGGTCAAAATAATATAATGGTTTATTAGGTTCCTTCCCCTTTTTTTCTCCCAAATATTATGCTCTTAAAGGTTAAAACAAAAAACATTGAATTGTTGGACCACCTTTCATACAGACCCACAGAACTGAGAATCTTTAGTTCTGTGAGTGACGGTGACAAGTGAAGTTTACTCGTTAACGGTAAAGTCATCAAACAGCTTTGAACTTCCCAGCCATGAAGAACAACGTTAAGTTTGGCTGGAAAGAAATTAAGTTAAAGTTCATTGCATTATTGATGAGCTCCTAACATTTATTTTTTTTCATGTTTGTCATTGAAATATGTTAATAACGTTTTATTTATTGTATACTTTTTTGTATTGAATAAAATATATATTATATACCGCTAGTTGGCATTGTGGGACGTACTTTTTTTCCCGTGTTCTGTGATCTCTAATCTAAAGCATGCATCTGTCTTCTGTCCTAGTGGTGTTTTGACTGTTTAGTGAACAAAGTGTTATATTTTATTGTCTGATATTGTGATTTGCCTAGAAACATTGTGAAAATTTGAAATAAAAATTGCCAGAAATACTACGAACGTGTTGTGTTCCGAGGTGAAGTGATAAAAGTTCTAGAAGGTAATGTTCCAAACGTTTTTCGTTAACAGATATTCCAATCCTGTCGAGTCGTGCATCCACGACATAATTCCCAAACATAAGATGTATGTTGTAGAATATATTGTCAGATATGCTGTTAAAGGAGACTTGCATTATAATCAGGGTTCATTTTAATTCGCTTAGAGACGTCTATTGTGTAATCCCTGTAGAATAGTGATGGAGCGGCCAATTGGGCAAATAGTTTCTAGCGGTATTACTATTAGTCCAGTAAACGACATATTTTCTATCTGTTTTTCGACTGGGTGCTCTCACCGATGTGAAATTCAGACAATAAGTGGGAAACAACTCAATAATCAAATATATATCGCAGAATAATAATTATTCTGTTTTGGAAAATATTTTTCAAAAACAGTGACCGTTCAAGGCTACAGGCCCCGGCGGCTATTGACTTACACTTCAAAGTCAAACGTGGTTGGTATATTATCTACAAGATACAGTTGGTTCGGTGAATCTGCGTCACCATTCATATACAAACGTAATACATCAATACATTAAATAACACGTATGTCGTAGATTGATGGTTTAATTAGGATGTGGCTAAAATGACGGTGTACGTTATTTATTATTGTACATATATAGTAAATAAAGGAAAAAAGTTAACATAAATTACGCCCTATTTTCATCTTCCGGTTGGAAGTTGCATTTGGTACCTCATTAAACATGAGACAAAGTTCTGCATGAAAACGCGTGCGAGGGCGGAGAAAATGGCCCCAAAAGACCATAAAAATAGGTTTTCAGTCAATATCTCCTAAAATATGGCAGTTAGAGATTTTTGGTTCAGATAAAAATTGAAGTTCAGGTCATTTTCTACAAAAATGGTCCCCATGATTTTTTTCGCAGCATTAATATTTTCTGCGAAAAAATCGGGTTGAAATACCGGAAATTTTGAGACTTGTGAAATATGCAAGTTTTGTACAACATTTGAGCTGGGGGGTGTTGGAAATCCATTATTTTCAATGTTTTGGATTGTGGAAACAATAGTAGATGGCGCCACAACATTTTACAGATTGGGAAAATCCTCGGTGCCATAAATGAGAAACCCTGTAACCAGACACTTTTGATGGATATTCATCTTTCCGAGGGTCTTGTTTTCCTCTCAGATGAGGCCTGCTCTTTGGTTTTAAGACAAATAAAACACTAAAAAATTAAAAGTTGCTTTATTTCGTTACATTTTATGTAAATTTTGCAATACTTCGTAAAATCCCTTAAAACATGTCATTATTCGATTAAAAATATTTAAATCAATGTTATTTTTATTTGTTGATTAAATATAGACATTTAAGAAAATATGCGATAATTGTTTTGAGTAGTGTATTATGTTGTTATGGAACAAACGGTTTCATTTCGGAGGTTTGGATTATGTGAGTAGGAGAGAGACGTACTACAAAAAGTAGTATATGAATAATTTCATACATGGGAAAATATTCACCAAACGGACTGTATTTAACACCAACCATTCTGGTTTGCAATTAGAATGGAGTACCACAGGGAAGTGTATACCTTCTTTATACTAGTGACATCCCTGAGTAATTGGGGGATTGATTTTATAATTATTCGAGGGTTAGTAGGGAGATTAGTCGTTGAAATGGAAAGCGAGTGAACAGGATTGGGAAGACTGGAGGATACTGAGGCAGCATATGAGAGGAGTAGGGATTGGCGTCTTAGGGGTAGGGGTAGTTCATTAGCTTCAATGTGGAGACTATCAGCAGGGCTAGAGCGAAATGCACCAAGGCAGAGGCGGAGAGCGGTATTGTGTACAGAGTTAAGTGAATCTGTGATATGTAAATGAAGCAGCCATAATCAAGCTTTGACCGGATGAGAGGTCTGTATACTCTTAATAATACGATTCATCAGCACCAAAATAAAAGTGACTGAAGGTTTTAACTTTGTTTAGTATCTTTATACAGATGTCTTTGAGTTCATGGATATGGTGTTACCAGTTAAGTCGAGAGTCGAAGGTTAATCCAAAAATTTTACATTTATTCGCAATGGGTAGGGGTAAGTTATTAAAGAAGATGTGAGGTAGGGGAGAAGATGATCTTCTTGAAAACTTGATTATTTTGGATTTGCTTTGGAATGAGGATAATCCAAGGTGAGTAGATCTATCTTGTAAAAGGTTTACTGCGGTTTGAAGATAATCCTTCTACAATTTGCTTAATTTCGGTTCTTCAATAGGTTAATGAAATTTACAACGCGTATATATATATATATTTTTTGAAATATCTCGAAAAATATGGAAGATACAAAAAAAAGTGAGGAGCACAAATAATTAGATCTGTTTTCACTTAGTGTTTTGGGTTTTTTTATATCCCCTCAGAATAAAAATCAACAGAGCTGTTAAAAGTTTGAGATTGTGAGCGAGGATTATGTTTAAACTAAAAAATTTCAAAAACAACAAATTGTAAAATACTCAATTTTAAAGGACTCGCAGCTGCTGAAATTTTCTGTAAAATGGTTTTTGGATCGATTATATAGCTATCAAATTACGGAAGTTGTCGCTGAAAATGCAAAGTTGTCTAGAAGTTGGAAGCAGCCGGCGGTACGGTGGGTGAGAGTATATGGGGGACTAGGCAAGAGCACGGCGAGCAACAAAAATGATGTTTTGCTCGTTGCAGCGTCAATTATTGTCGAAAGTGCATAATTATTCCGAATAGATATACAGGGTGTTTCTAAATTCGTGCGACAAAATTCAGTAGGTGATTTCTTGTATGAAACTAAGATGGATCTTTCCTAAAACAAAATTTCCTCAGCTCCTCAGCTGGTGACTAAAATTTTTTTAATAAAATTTCAGTAAAGCGAGAAACTTGAAATTCTGTAATGTTCGTGAATTTTCAGCATTTATTATGAATCGTATTACATTTTACATCTACTGTTTTCCACTCAATTTATTGAAAAAAATTATAAATTATAGTGTTTATTTTTTTTTCTCTACAGCTATTAGTTTTGGGAAAAAATTCAAGAATAAAAAAAGTTTTGGAATAAAACAAGGATTTTAAGTTAAATTTCATTTCATAAAAAAAAGGTTTGATATGAGATAAAGTGAAGGTTGCTTATTTCACCCCCTGTAATGTAACAGGAATATTGAAAAAAATACCCGTGATTAGTCCTTTGCGAGTGCACGAAAATTACAGAATCTCAAATTTCTAGCTATACTGAAATTTTAGAAAAAAAAAATAAAAACTCAATTTTAGTCACCACCTTTTAAGGTTAATATCTCCGAAAGGGGTGAGCTGAAGAAATGTTGTTACCCATCTTAGTTTCATACAAGCAGTCACCTCCTGAATTTTGTTGCATGAATTTAGAAACACCCTGTATTTTCGTAAGATTTTGGTCCACATAAAATACCTTTTTGCAGTTTCCAACATTAAAGCATAAGTGAAGGTTTTTACGGGTTGAAATATGATAAACAAAAATAAATCGTAACCCAGGCAGTAACACAATATTTTTTCTGTATATTCAGGCACGATTTTGGTCCATAAAACATTAATTTTCACAGTTTTCTCATTTCTAAGGATAAGGGGTGGTTTCCTCCCCTAATAATAATAAGCGCACATTGATCACATATAGGATTTGATCTAGAAGGAGAAATAAACCTAATTCCAAATTTTCATAAATATCGATTGACCCAGCTGGAAATTGCAGGTCCTCGTTTACTGGACTATACGTCTATCGCTCAGATTAGAAAGCTGGGTAATCACAGGAGACCTACATCGCTCATCCTTCAAACTTTCTGGAATTTATACAAATACGCTTTCCGCAAATTGTTAAAATATTTCATATATTACCTATATCAGAATCAAACTGCAAGTTGTTCGAACAACTTCAGTATGATCCCATGTGAAATACATGATGGCCGATTGTCGGCTGTTTAGAAAATCCCAGAAGCATCTCGAACTGTAAATTCAATTTTACTCTTCAGTCACTTGTTCGATTGAATAAAGAGAATGAATGCATTTACGACCAAAGTTTCAGATCGATTCGTTTAAAGCTATACCATTGATTGATGAACAAAACTTATCAATGAACGGTTGTACATAAACTGAATTGTTAAAGTTGATGAATCAGTCGAAAAATGGAATTAATATCGAGAACACTTTCGGACAATAATTTTAATCTTAGCGGCGATCTTGAAACTGGAACGTAAGATGATCCAAGAAGATCGGGCATTTCAAAGACCACAATTCAAAAAAAATTCAACATTGATTCTCGATGGATGCCGGATCTTTTGATGAAGAACAGAAATCAATTAGTCAATTGGTGTCAAAAAACTCTAAGCCGGTTCAACGTACGAAACTCAAATAATACATAAACTATTGTCAGTGATGGTAAATCCTGGATATACTCTTATCATCTCGAAAATAGACAAAGACATCCAAAGCAGGTTATGTATACTTTGACAAGTTTATCTGAAACGTGAAAGGAATGCAGTCAAAAACATTCTATATTGCCACGTTAAACTATGAAAAAGCTAAAGTGCTAAATATGTAGTGATAATAATTAGAAGAGACTTTTTATTATTAACAACATTAACAATATGATTAAACGTTAATTCTTTAATGTGCTTGTTTCCTTGGATTTTCTCTATCAACATTATTTTTTCAATTTATGAATACTAAAAGATGAGCACTTTTCCAAATTTGGCAAGCGCGTGTGTGCGTTCTTCTCTCTCACATCCTCAATTGACTGATATTGATTTATCCAGAGGCGTTGGTATTGTCAGTGACAGATATGCGCCATGTTTCCTCACCTCTCACCGATGCCTCGTAGCTTCAGATAAACTTGCCAAACTATAGCAATATTTCCTGATTACCATATATCGATTTTTTTGCAGAAAGTTTCGAAAAACTCACACAGATCGAAAAAGCAAGAAAATATCGAATGGTTAGACCATCATCATGTAATAATATGTCCTGACCTAAGTCCTAACCACTTATCTACTTTTTCGAAAATCAAGAATGAACTGCGTGATCAAAGGTTCCACTTCGCATAAAATGCAGTCCAACGCCTTCAAAAACTCTATTTTGTATGTACCAACAAGCGAGTGGAATAACTGCTTCCAGAACTGGTTCCAAATTAGAGTAGAGTTCATATAATACCCTTCTCGGTGTGCGTCATCGATTGTTAATGTCCTTCTAACACATTACTTTGGAAGAAATGGAAAAAAGGCAGGTCTCTGAGTAATCCTGATCATAATATCACAATAATAAACCGTTTAACCTTAATGTTGACTTGAAAATTTGATTGGATGATTACGCTCAAGCACGACCTATCAATCGGGAGAAATTACACCATTCAAAATAGGATGCAGACGTACCTTTAGAATTGGCCATGTGTCTTACGTCTTTTTCTACTGTCCCACTGACAGTTCACTTCAGGTCTGTACTTTGTTGTTTGGGGTCAATTATTATTTATGAAAAGTGAATATTTACCTTATTGTTATATTTATCTAAATAATACAAAAATATGCCTAGATACACGAAAAAACATCAGCATTTTGAAAGTTCTTAGGTAGTTTCAGTTAGAAAAATAAGCTGGTAATTATTAATTTCATAGCCTTTTTGCGAATTTGGCGGAATACGATCCTGATGATTTTATTTATCAAATTTAACGTTAGCTATATGCCGAAATAGCAAATAAAATAAACAATAACGCAATGCAGTGGTGAGTATTTTGGGAAAAAAATACGTTTTAAATTATAATATAATAAAAAGTGAAAAGAAATAATTATTGGAACACATTTATTACTTACATTTTATTC
>CAJUYI010006469.1:0-13681 GCA_910591695.1 Galerucella pusilla
TGCTTACAGGTATTCGTTCACAACAAGATTCCCACTATCCCCCACCTTATTTGAAAAGACTGAAACTAGTTTAATAAAAAATAAGAATCATACTCTGAGTACCATGATCGTGTTTTAAAGAGCCTTTCTGTTTTTTTAATTTTTAGTAATCTTCCCATGCCCCAGAGCCACTTTTTCAGTGACACCCGGTATAACGTGGCAGCCGTGCATTTTGACACGCTTTATATTAGTTTCACCATCTTTGTTAACCTAACCTAACCTTTAAACTTGATTTTACCCTCTTTAAACGCTCAGATTAATTTGAAATTTTGCACATTCGTCAAAGACCGATGACTATACAATATAGTAGTAAAATATAGGATGATCCATAAAAAAACATAAGTGCTTCAACATTTTCCGCATACACTTGAAAATATCTATACAGTTTTTAATTTTAGAAGAAAATTCTTTGCATGATAGCTTTAGACCGCAAATAACTTTTAACTAAAATCTGGTGAACACCGATTTCTTTTTTCACACCAGGCTGTGTTATGAATGAAAAACTACTGAATAGAAACACGGGTCAAAATATTGAACAACGGAACTATCCCAAATACAACTTAAGCTGCGCTGGTTTTTAAAAAGAATTGAATCTGAAGTCATTTAATCAAATTCAAAATATTTTATATTTTTTCAAAGTACAAAGAAAAATAATGAGTACATAAAAAATACGTTCATTAACTTAAAGTAAATACAGTTTAGTCTAAATAATTAAATATTAATTAATTGAGATAACCGAGACACAATAATATTGTTCCACTCAAGCTAGCACCTGATTAGTCAGCAGTCAGATAACCCTAACAGAACCCAGTGACACCTACGGCCTAACGACTTCGACAATTGCGGAGCTAGCCAAACGTTACACCCATGCTCAATCCCTTAAGAGATGGGATGGAATCAAAGGATGAAGTCTTGCCAGGAACACCCAGGGCGACCCTGGGAAGCTGGCCCCGAAGAAATATTTGAAAAACCTACGTTTAACAGTAGGATTTCTGACTGGCCACTGTCAACTAAGGAAACACCTCCATACTATGGGGCTAGTGGACACACCTCTATGCAGGAGAATGTACAATGGGTCACATGTGGCCTAAGTGCCGTGAGCCTACACTCACCCTCCCTACTCTACAGATACAGAACCCTAACAGAAAATTTTATTAGGTATTAATGCTATCATATAGAGATAGATATATTTCCATGAACGTGGACTAGCACTTTACTTTAGTTGACTGTGTATTTTAATTAATTCTCTTTTTCAGGATTATGATTACACCTACGATTACTCAGATTTCACAAATAAGCCGAGTAGTGGTCCAAAACCAACTCAGCCCTCAATATCTTCTTCTACCTCCTCATCTACAGAATCGACAAATACATCCACAACATCTGGTTCGCCATATCCGTTTGAAATTTCTAACTCAACCTCATCGGTAATTACAAAACCAGAATTAATAAATAATGTTTCAATAGAAACGTTTCAACCAACTGAAAAACCAGACGATTCAAAAGAAACACCTGCTTCTACAGTACAGCCAGCTGCTTCTGATAAACCTGTAGATTTAATTGTTGAAACACCTGTATCAGTTGAAACATTGGTATTGGATAATGAAAACGTTGAACAATTAGTGTCAAAAAATGCTTCTACAACACAAAAAAGCCCGAAATTGGAAGATGCAAGCTCTCCAGGGAAAATTAAAGTTCAAATTATCGAAACTCCAATACGCATGAGTGTAGTACCTGGAGAAGAATTAGAACAGAACGAAACATTGCCTACGGGTGATATATTACATATACGGAAATGTGCTGCAGGGTTCAATAGAGATAAGCGTGGTAGATGCAGAAGAGTCCGAAGACCTGCTACTGTTCAATCACAAATTCCGTAAGTATATATTTTTGGACACCTCTATGTAACGGAATGCTGCAAAGACCATTTGTGTATAAACGACCCTTTCAATAGCGGACCCTATATATTACGGACTCGGACTTACAAATTTGTTACCAAAAAGTATTATTTCTTCAAAAATTACCTCCATGTACGGACATCTTTCCGAATTTCAACGAAAGTTAATTTGTAATCTACCTACGTGTACGGATTCCCTTGTATATTTTTGCAAAAGTTTAAGTATAAAAATGTTTCAACTGGTTTTTTGTTTCGAGCTCAAGCTTAAGATTCTTTTTATGCCGTGTAAGATGTTTATGAAAATAATATGTACTTTTTACTGGATATTAGTTACAAATTTTATTGCTTCTCAAATAATTTGGTCAGTCTATTTAGTTGAAGTTTAGTTGTTGCTGAAGCTGAAGGCCTAGCTGTGGATCAGATTGTTTTCCAAAGTACGAAATAGGAAGAAGAAGGGGAAAAAAGGTACCAGAAGCTGCAAAAGAATTAACGTGTGACACTTTAAATGAACGGTTGGAAATTTTTGGCAAAAAAACGTTTAAATCTGTTTGTGATGGTGACTCCGATTTTTCCATCTCTAAATGTATTGAGGATTTCGAGGTGAGCAGTGATGAACATTCTGATACTGAAGAAATAAGTGGCTAACAGCAAACCCAGGGGCCTGAGCCCTTTTGCGGAATCAGCCCCAATGTAATATTGGAAGAAATAAGTAAAGCCGAGAAAAAGAGAAGATCTGACCATTGGAAAGATCTAGTAGGGCTCATACAATCAAAGACTCTTCTGAGTGACTACAACCTGTTGAGATCAAAAGAATGCATAAGTCAAAGTAAAACTGCGCTAAGAGTTTTGACAGGGATCCTAACGGGACATTGTCGCCTGAATGGGCACCTGAAAAGGCTCAAAATAGTGGAGGAAGAAGAATGCAGATATTGTGGAATGGAAGAAGAAACCTCCATCCACATACTTTCCAACTGCACAGCACTCCAGAATCCTAGAGCACAGCACCTGGGAGATTACTGGATAGAAGAGGAACATTTGCCTAAGTTGAAGCCTGCAGACATCCTAAAATTCCTCCGGGAAATAGGACTAAAGGAACTACTAGTTTCTGAGACTCTCCTCAGAAACTGAGTAGAAGTAAGGGGGCACAATAGATCTTTTAGGTCTCAGTGAATGTCACCCCAAAAATCACACATACATACATACATACATACAACAGCAAACCCATGAAATTTCCAGCCTTGGTGAAGCATGTGGTAATTTAAGTGATCTAGAAAAATTCTTTTTTGAAAATAACAATGTCAACACAAAAATATCAGAGGTTTTGATCAATTGTGAACAAGAATTTTCCAAAAACAAACTAAGGAATATAAAGCAGACAACAATGTTAGATTCTTTTGAAATATAATTCACATACATATGTACATAATTGTATTTTATAGTTATTTAAAATAAATGTTACAGCACGCGGCAGTTTTTTATTCTTGTCTATGTGTGAAAATGTTTATTGCTGAAAATTCGTACAGAAAGGATAAATAAAACTTACGATCGTTTTTATTAATTTTATATTAACTTACTTACAATTTTGACACCGTGTATCCTAAAAATTACTTTAAAGGTTTATATTACTAAACCAATTTAGGGAATTTTGGATAAATTTAATTTGTAAGGCAAAAATCGAACTTCCATTATATTGAAATTATTAAACCACCTAATAACAGACACCTCCCAATAACGGACTTTACTTCATGCATTTCGTGTTACCTGCATTAAACCTGCTCAATTTTGCTCAATTTCGCAAATGTTGTTTCAGATTTGGATTTAGCCGATTAGCCAGTAATTTAGCATCACATTTTCGTCAAAGTTCCGAAGACAGTTCCATTTCATCATCAGAATCCAAAGAAAATTGACTGAATGACTAGAAACGTTTTAGCAACATATTTATTTAAAAAAATTGTTTTTAAACATAAAAATTAGAGACATAAGAAGTGTCAATTGTTTAAACTGCAACTACTATAGGTAAATCTTAAAGCAACAGTATTTAAAAAAATATATTGACTGATTTTTTAAAACTTTTCATTAATTTATTGTATTATAAAATAAAAAAGATACTTAAATTATCTTTCGTGGAGCAGCCTTTTATAGTTCTTTTCAAGATCTAAGGAATTGACCTGACCTGAGAAGGAATAATGACATGCATTAAAGCCAAAAAAGTATTAGCCGTGACAGAGTCGTATTTATTTTGTTGGCGAATAATAAATTATTACCTGAAAACTCAATAAGACTTCATTGGGTCATTTTTATTAAAATACTTTATTTTATTGTATGTACTTTTTCTTTTTTATTAGGTATAGTGCGGCTCTGCGCAGTAAATTCAAGTTTTATGGTTTTATAGCATCTCAAGCCTAAGTCAAGTCAAGTCAGTTTCTTAGATTGTGAAAAGAACTATACCTATACCTGGAGTTTATAAAGATATATAATCCATTTATTCTGCCAATACCTCCCTGGCATAAAAAGATAAATAAATTATTTAGTTTGCCTTTTAAGCGCAAGCAAATTTTGGTGTTTTATACTCAAGTTCATTTAAACAACCACAGTAATTTATAGATAAATTTTATACAGTACCTAAAATGCTCAATTACTTTATAGTTGATCTTTTATTTATTGTCTGCTTGTGAGTGTTCTAATGTACACAATAAATGTTTTTAAATTATTATAAATTTTATTGCTCCATACTACCTTTTTAATCTACGGATCTAGCGCTGAATGATACAAAAGGGCTTATCTAGGAGCAAAATAATTAGTGATGGCCACGATACACTTACTCACGGTATGTTCTTGCGCATGTAGCCGAAAGCGTGTGACGTCATGTGGGAATCTCAATCGGTGATGTACAATGCTAAATATATGAGAAACACTCTGTTTGTGTTTAATTTTCATGCATATTTCCACTTTATGAATGATTATTTAAATGCGACATGATTTTTCAGATATAATATGAAATATTACTTTATTATCAGTAACTTAGTTATCTTTTTTTGGTAAGTACAATGATGCTGGGAGTTAACAATGTACAAAACGTGTAGAAATATGTGGGTAATATATATTTTTTACATTTTAAAAACATTTTAAACAGAAATATTTATGGGTGGGCAAAATTAAAACACCATTATATTATAAATATTTTATATTTCCTATTTCTACCATTATATTTTATTTATTATACAAGACTCCTTAACAAAGGTGTCACTGGATGCGAGTGTATTAATAACCATCACATGAAACTTGCATACACTATTTTTTCTACGAAAAAGAAATTTGATTTGGAAAAAAAATATAAAAAAATGCACAAACCGGGTCTCGAACCACCCTACGGGACCACATTGAACTAATACAAAACTTATATAGGTATATTACTGTTATACAAAATTAGTAATAAATTATTGTAAACAAAAATTAATAAGTTTAAATATGTATTCACCGTGGTCATTAAGTATTTTTGGTCTAGTGCTCGACATTTATTTTGGTCTTTTTTCGACATTCTACAAAAAATATTGGGTCTGCCTACTTGGCTATTTAAAAATCTAGATTTCTATTGGTCAATTTTTCAGTTTCATAATGAAAACCAGTGTTATAATGAGTAGCATTATGAAACTGAAAATTGGCATTTAATTAATAATTTATAGTATAGGACTAGATTTACCTAGTAATTTCCCTTAATCGTTACAAAAAAAAATAGCCTTATATTATAAAACAGTATAAAATAACACTAATAACAGTAAATTAGTGGGTAATAAAATTCCAAGCAAAGAATCAACTCAAGTAAAATTGAAATTGAAGCTAACAACACCTTGTATTCCATGAAAACACAATGAATCGAAAGACTGGTAAGAGGTGGGTGTAAATTTCTGGTTCCCGCGTGACGTAACTGCGCGGCTCGGACGCAATTTGGAGTAGAAGTCAGCATACCGTGAGTAAGTGTATCGTGGTGATGGCCACATTTAACAATGTACCACCAATTTATTGGCTAATGCAAGGAATATACAATTAATAAATTGATAAAGTCAAACTATATAGAAGATGGTCCAATATTATCCACTCTGGAACAAGCCACCATCAAGGTAAGGACGGACGGATGTCCACAAGGAGTTAATAAGAGCAAGCTTAGTAGGCGACCTCGTCACGGAATCGTCCAAAATAGTTTTTCATGGTCTGGAACAGGTCTGGAATACAATAGGGATTGACTGTCGATACTCAGGAAACAAAAAGACCAACAGATCTATTGGGAACATTGATTCCATTTGCCAAAGAAACAAAGTACCTAGTGGTAGGGTACATTTTGGTCAAAGGTTTTCATGGAACACTCAACTTCAGAAGATCACATAGGAATCTACGATTGCCCTTGGCAGATACAGAATAATGATTTCTGAAAATCAAAGAACAAAGACCGTTCACTAAGAAGCAACAACTACTGGCTATATGCCACGGAGGACATTGAATTACATCACAAAGTTACAAAGATATGCACAGCACAAGCAATTCATTTAATAACAGTTTTCTGTAACAATTGTAAGTACTTATAGGTATTTTTTGAAAAGTAATTTTAAAATTTTTAAGACGTTATAATAGTATAATACTATTATCTTGACATCAAAACAAGACAAGCGATTTTTTCAAAAATTGAAATGCATTTAACAAAACCATTCTCAAATATTATAAACAATGTATGTTGCAATGTAATTAAGGATTAGTCTTCTTATTTAACGAGTTAGTAAAGTAATAATACAGATTAAACTGATGTATTATGAATTTTATTACTTTAAGTACTAAAATATTGCTTAAGCCATATTTTAATAATACTACGTGCATTTTAAAATTGTTGCGTTTGTTGCAAGGCCATTTATAACACTGTCAACACATTTTGTATTCGATAATAAGAAACGGTGCTCTAATCTTCATAATAATATATATTATTAGTATAAATAATACAGAAACTCTACAAATATAAATTGTGCGTCCCAATTAAATTATTTTAAGATAATTTCTGTTGACTGGATATTTAAGAGGGTTTACGGAGGGTCATGTAGATGATTGAAACAATTGTTGCGACACATAAAGTTGGTTTTCTTTTGTAGCAGGACGTCACATTAAATTATTATTCTTTCCTCATTTTTGTATTAAAAATATGGTGATACATTCGGAGGGAAATGATTCCAGCTGTTTGGTTTTTTTCGTTAATGGAAAGAGGGTAAGTTTTTGAACATTTTTCAATTTTTATTCGGTTTAATTTATTTGGAAGATTACATTAAACTTGTTCAATTAACCGCAGATTTTAAGTGAAGATATAATTATTATAGTAAAAGTTAAAATTTTATAATTGTTTCATGAAAAAAATTCAAAATCTAAAAGAAACATAATATTTTTCAAAACCTACTTAATTAAAATGAATTATCGAACATTAAATAACAATATTTTAGTAAAGAAGACAGATCGGAAGTTGAGAATTTGCTAGATTAACAAAATCTAGTTCTTGTTTTTTAAGAAAATATTTAAAATTCCAGGTTTTATAGTTAATTAGTTTTTAGGTAGGTATATCTGTAAAAATCTTACAGCTATTCTTAAAATTTTTATTATCACTGAGATTTTATGTCAGTTTGAAAATTCAACTTTTGAATGATTTAAGTAGTTGGCCATTTATGCTGTGACGAACATAACCTAAAAGAAAAGTTAGCTACATAAGATTTGACATAGGACCACAATTCTGCCGTCTTCTTTTTAAAAATTGTGTACAGGTTATATTTATGTCACATTGCTTTTATAGTGAATGACTTGACTTGTTTAAACTTACTTCCGATTTATTTTTACGGCTATAACAAAACTTAACTAACTAAAAAGCTTCTTGGAGGTGAAGAACGTTAGAAAAGAAGGGGGCGACCTAGGAAGAAAGGGATGGATGCTGTTTAGGAAGACTTGAAACAAAAATATTACAAAACAAGTAGAAGCTATATAGTGCCCCGTTATCAGACCTACTAAGGTTTTGACAGTTTTACTATATTTCCTCAGCTGGTCTGCGGTGAATTTTCACCTGTGTCTTTCCTGGTATTTCCCACCATTCGAGATATTTCTATAGTCACATTCATGAGTAGTTTTGGTTGACCGAGATCAGAGATATTTCTGTTCTAGATCTGCACCACAGCCTGAGGTCGTTGGACATTTTTTATTAGAGGTCATACCGACTACATTATGACTTTCAGTGTGATCTGATAAACTTATTGACGTATTATTTGACTAACAAATAAGTTAAAACTTTAATACCACAATAGTAAATGAAACTATTGTTAATTCTAGTTGTTTTAATCACATAATCCCATAGAAGTGATAAATATTTGTATCCAATAATAATTATTAAGTAAATTTACGTATGGTTTACTTTGAAGATATAATAGGGTATTTGACAATTTTTTTTAAATACCATTAGAAGATTGTCTGACCTCAGTTAAGTACTCCAAATTTTTTTCAAATTTTTTACTAAGCGGGAAAGTTGCCAAAACCAACTTTAAAAATTTTCTATTTAAATAGCGCGCCAAAACGCGCTGATTTTTTATGACGTCAGTGGTCTTGTCGCTCCGCCTACCGCATCCACCTGCGGCCGCTTACCTGAGCTGGCCTATAAGAAACAAGCAAGCAACGAGACCTCTGACGTCACAATAAACTCACATATTTTCCCGCGCTGAGTAAATATTTGAAAATTACCATTTTTGTTAAGTTAATAAAAAGTCAGTGGTTTAATTTATTTGTGTGAAATATTGATTTCTGGCATAATAGTACCACAAAGTACCTGCTCCGACTCTTTTTTAATTTTTTCCGCTCATAGGAAAATACCCTATTATTTGGTCGATTATTCAAGTGGTACCTATTTGTTTTTGTTTTTGACTAGAACTATTCCAACTATCAATAAAAATCTTCAATATTCATTGACTGCACTATTATAGTATGTAGAAAACAAGTTTCCCATTCAAAACAGTCTGGTCTCAAATATGAACATTGTAGAATACTTATCTTTCATTGGATATTTTTCAAAATATGATAGCTCTTCAAAAATATAAATTTATTGTTATTTTGATTATTATTTTTTGTTTGTTCATTTCCCAATTAATTATTTGTATCGGAAATATTCTTGACTTATTTAACAATAAGGAGAATGACATACATTGGTCCATATCAATGTTGAAATGGGTTTTATCTTTATTTCATTATTATAAATAAATAGATAATCTTTCCATTGAAAAATAAATTTAAAACACGAGTATCTACGTGGTACACGATTTATTTTTTTTTATTCTGTTATTTAACGTCGGTCTATTTCTGCGACTGTGGCTAATCACCGACGCCGGGAGCACTCTACCCCTAACCGGAAATTTAGGCGAACCCACTAGTGTTCCAACCAGTGGTAGCGTTCTTTAACGAGCCCAACATCCATGGACTCGGGACCTCGGTTTTACGTCTCCTCCGAAAGACGGCATATCTACATTATACCTCGTGCTCATTGGTATAATGCCTGCGAGCTGTGATATGCTAGTCCGCTGCAGGCTGTACGGGCCCCATACGATGGTTTTCCCTGGCATGGTCGTCACCCATCCAAGTACTAACCATGTCCGACCTTGCTTGACTGTAATTATCGCATCGAACGCGTTCCACTACAGTGCTGGGTCGTCGCCCATACACGATTTATAATTTAGATAAAATTGAAAAAACCACTACTTCTTAGACTCAAACAGGAAAAAATTTTTTTATTCCTTCAGTTTAACAATTACAATTAATAAAAGTATAATTAAAAAATATATTTAAAAATGAAAACATCATTATTCCATATTATAATGAATTATAAGCAATAAACTAAAGATAATATTTTCAATTAAATAGGAATATCTTATGACCCATAAAAGATATAAAAAAATTCTATGGAAGTAAATTATAGCCAATAAAACGCTCTACAAAAAATATTCCATAACATTTTTTCAAAAACTTGATAGTAGCTTCGAAAAATTGAAAAAATGTCAAACTAATTTAACTTTAACCTTCAATAACTTCGAAAGGAATAAAAATATCGAAAAATTATAAGAGCTCTTTATTGTAAAGCGTAAAATTTCCTACAAAAATATGTTTCGATTCTTACCAAAGAAATGTTATTGCTTCAGATCCAGGACGATCGAGTTGATCCAGAATGGACCTTGCTGTATTACTTAAGGACTAAGTGTATCCTTTTCATTCAAATTTAACTTAATTTGAAATTTTAAACTTTATTAACTATACATTTCCTGAACTTATAAACAGTAAGATTGTGTGGTACCAAGCTTGGTTGTGGAGAAGGAGGATGTGGAGCCTGTACTGTCATGGTGTCCAAAATGGACCGAATCAACAATAAAATTATGTATCCTTTAATTAGTTTAAATAAAATAAAGTAATTTAATGTATATTTTAATTATTTTAAATTTTCTTTAACTAATTTTAAGACATCTCCCAGTTAATGCTTGTCTAGCACCAGTTTGCTCAATGCATGGACTTGCGGTAACTACAGTTGAAGGAATAGGATCTACTAAAACCAAATTACACCCGGTACAAGAAAGAATTGCCAAATCACATGGTTCGCAGTGTGGTTTTTGTACGCCTGGTATAGTCATGTCGATGTATACGCTGTTAAGAAATTCACCAAAACCATCTATGAACCAAATGGAAGTGGCTTTTCAAGGAAATCTTTGCAGATGCACGGGCTACAGACCAATTATTGAAGGTCAGTTAAGAGCTTTCTGTCAATAATTTTTTTGTCAATGTAAAATTTCTCTTGTAGGTTTTAAAACATTCACCGAAGAATGGGAATTAATGCAAAATGGAAACAAACTAAATAATATTAATGGAAATGGAACATGCGGAATGGGCGACAAATGTTGTAAGCTACAAAATGGTAGTAAAAAGAACGAAGACGAAGTATTATTCCAAACCAGTGAATTTACACCTTACCATCCTTCACAGGAGCCAATATTTCCTCCCGAACTTAAACTATGTGATAAATACGATAGGGAATTTGTGATATTTAAAGGAAGAAATATTACTTGGTACAGACCGACTAATTTAAAACAACTTTTAGATTTGAAACAAAAATATCCTAATGCTAAGCTAGTAGTAGGAAACACAGAAGTAGGGGTCGAAATGAAATTCAAACAAATGGTCTATCCGATATTAATTCAACCGGTACAAATACCAGAATTAATAAGAATACAACAAACACCAGAAGGTGTGAAAATAGGAGCTTCAGCGACTTTAATAGATATAGAAAGTTATCTTAAGCAACAAATTAAAAAGCTACCAGAGTATAAAACTAGAATATTTAGAGCAGCAGTTGAAATGATGAACTGGTTTGCAGGAAAACAGATCCGTAGTGTAGGCGCTTTGGGCAGTAACGTAATGACCGGCAGTCCTATTTCAGATATGATTCCAGTACTAATGGCCGCGAAATCAACTTTAGAACTTCTCAGCAATAAAAGCGGCATAAGGAAAGTCACTTTGGACAACAATTTTTTTGTAGGATATAGAAAAAGTATTGTCAAACCAGATGAAATACTTTTATCAATATTAATACCTTACACAACCGAATGGCAGTATTTTGTAGCGTATAAACAAGCAAGGCGGAGAGAAGACGACATAGCCATTGTAAACGAAGCTGTAAATGTGCATTTTAAACCAAAATCTAATCTAATAGAAGATATAAGTTTTGGTATAGGAGGTATGTCGTTTAAAACAGTCTCAGCACCGAAAACAGAGGCTAAATTAAAAGGATTACCCTGGGATAAATCCACAGTAGAGGTAGCTTTTAATACATTATTGGAAGATCTACCACTAGATCCAGGTGCACCAGGTGGAATGATCTCTTATAGAAGATCGTTACCCATGAGTTTATTCTTCAAAGTATTTCTTAGTATATCAGTAGAGCTTCAAAAGTATTTACCAAATATTGAACTTGATCAAAGAGAATTAAGCGGAGCTTCAGGTTTTTCCTGTCACGAATACAAAAGTTCACACTATTTCCGAGTCGTACCAGAAACCCAAGAAAAAACAGACGCTCTTCAGAGACCCATAGTGCACATGTCCGCTTACAAACAGGCAACTGGCGAGGCAGTATACAATGATGATATACCTAGATTTGAAGGAGAGCTTTTTTGCGCCTTCGTATTAAGTACGAAACCACATGCCAACATTATAAATATAGACGAATCAGAAGCGTTGGCGATGGAAGGTGTACATGGCTTCGTTAGCAGCAAAGATATTAATAAAGGCTTACAATGGGGGTCTATTTTCCACGACGAAGAAGTATTTTATGGTCAAAAAGTTACTGCTGTTGGTCAAATAATTGGTTTAGTAGTAGCTGATACACAAGCGATAGCTCAAAAGGCGGCTAAAAAAGTAAAAATATCCTATGAAGATTTAGAACCTGTGATAGTCAGTATTGAAGATGCTATTAAGCATAAATCGTTTTTTCAATCTTCGCCTTTGATCGTTAGAGGCGATGTTGATAAAGTATTTAAAGAAGCTTCTCATGTGCTCGAAGGAGAATGTAGAATGGGCGGTCAAGAGCACTTTTATTTCGAAACGCAGAGTTGTATAGTTATTCCTAAAGGTGAGGACAATGAAATGGAAATATTTTCATCGACGCAGAATCCCAGTGAAGTATCGGTAAGTAAATATCATATCAGAGAAGTCCTTAGCGTATCTGCACCCCCTCACTTTATCGATATGATTTTTCTCTTAAATGAAAATTCGAATGGCAATCATTAGATTTGCCATATGAGGTGAAGTGCGGTATCCATATGCTTTCCAAGTCTAAGCTTCTGTCGATATTAACAACGAACATTAACAAGAGAAGAAGGATCACTCTAAGCTCCTCCCCTTGTTATGCCTATCTCGCTCGAATATCGGATGCTACTGTGTATAGAGCACCGTAAGTCTCCTACGCGCGATATGCATAAACAGGTTGTCCGCCGTAGGGATGAAGAAATATACCAGTTGTCTTTTTGAGTGAGCGAATTTTCCATTAGAAATAAAATAAACATTTACGTACTTAGTGTTTTGTGTTTGGTTCTGCAAACAGAATGATGGAAAGGTAACATACATGAAAAAATGTATAAACAATACTATGCACTTTATAAATGGCTGGAAAATTACTATTATCTTATTATCTTACTGGAAACCTTGAAATGCAGGAATTATTCATTTCTTTTAACAAGGAACCTTAATCAGTATTGCATTGGAAAATTTTTTGGTCTGGTAAGAAATTGTTGCGGAGACTCGAGAAATCCAACCCCAATTCAATTTTGTAGGGCATTCAAGAAATTATTTTCTCTAAAATATTTTAATGGGGTTGAAGGTGCCAATTGTATTAAATATATTAATACAGTTTTGCTCAATGTAACTCCTGATATGCTAGAAGAATATAAAAATATTGATGTACCTATATTGACAAATGATAGCTCTTTAACAGTTTTCACATGCGACTATGGAAATCTTTCAAGTAGGGATGGCAATGCTATCGTTTACATTTCTCGCTATCTATTGAGGAAATGTTTGCTGCAACACTCTTGTAGTGCTTGCACAAAGTATAATGATGAAAAGACATTACCAAAAGAAGCGGCTGTATTTTTAGAGCATAAAGCATATTCGACTTCTAAAAACTATGGAGGTCTGAATGTACCTCCT
>CAJUYI010006470.1:0-10368 GCA_910591695.1 Galerucella pusilla
ATTTAGCTCCGGTCTGGTTATTTATTTAAATTACTAATCTGTTTAATGTGAAACTATTATTTTTTTTGTACTTCATAATATTATGTGCTTTCGTCAATCCAGTGCAGATGGCACCAGCTCATTTGCACACACGACAAAAGTTACTTACGAGGGTGCGTTTGAAAGTTGTGATTAGCAGAACTAATGAATAAAATGTTTTCATTAATCAGTAACAGTGTCGGCTCGTAGATATGGAGATAATGAAATAAAACACGCATTTTACTTGGGACACACAGGATTCACAACATACAAATATAATATTTTAATGAATTAATATCATAGATAATATTATCAATTGTTCCACATACCAGATGGGAATATTTTTTCTTACAAATCTAGTTGAAAACAAATAAAATATAGAGAAAAGAGGGCGTGACTTAGCAATGTGATGAAAGGGGCGTTTTTCACAATTTTAGGGGCGGGGCTAAGGACATTTATGGGCGGGGTGTAAGGGAAAGAAGCGGGGTTAAGGACGAGGCTTGGGGAAAAGAGGCGGGGCTATGTAATTTTAGGGGCGGTGTTTGAGAAAACGATGCGGACTAGGACTCTAAACCCCGCCCCCTTGGTAAATAAGCCGCCCACAAAATGCTATGCACCGCCTCCTTTCCCCCTAAACCCCGCCCCTAGAATTTTGACTTTTTAGCTGAATACACAGCACATCCGCAGCCAAAAATTCCAGGAACTCTTGCCATGTTACCATTTAATTTCTGTTATTAGAGACTTTTAGCTTGTCTTAAATTTCTCACGTATCCATATACGTAACGAACTGCGCATGTGTAGACCCGTTACGTCTTAGCCGATACGATGCGTTGAACGTATTGTTACGTACCCTACTCCGTATACTTAAACGTATCCCTATGCCGACCAAAGTCAGTATTTCGTGCTATTTGTGCTAGGTATATAACATCATCTTCCTCGTCTAGCAGCAATGGATTATTTAATATTGCCCCCATTTTACGTTTTACAAAAATATAAGAAGGTAAAATAAAAAAAACTTATATAGGTTATACAATTGAATACAGAACTAAACGATACGTTTTCTGCTAAAAAGGCTTTTTTGACAATTTCTTCACGTCAACGTTATTCCAATACGGATACGGATACGTGTAAAAACTTATGACCAGCTAAAAGTGTCTATTCTGTCACTGGTTATGTCAAAAGTCAGTTATATTTATTTTTGTTGATATTCGTTTAATTGTGTTTGTGTATGTCCATTTTCGATTAGATTTTAGTAGCATTTCTAGTTAGTTGTATCTCTATTCTTCTAATTACTTTTTCCACTGACATCTGACGATCTGACATAACTAGTGACAGATAACAGAAATGAAATGACATGCCAAGAGTTCCTGGAATTTTTGGCCACTGATGTGCTGTGTGTTCAGCTAAAAATTCATTTTAAATTCCAAGATATACGCTTCGGGGGTGTATTCATTATTTTAATTAAGCAATATAGATGTTCGCAATGATAAAAAACATGCAAAAATCTTATGTTTTAAGGGGTAGACATTAACTGTCATTCATGTCAGAAAAACCACTTTTTGTTGGCGGACTGGCGGTGTACATGACTGTCATGCTGTGACTGTCATTGCATTGTGTTTATTAGGATTTTGGGTGAAAATAAATGTTCAAACCAAACGAAATGGAACATCTTATTGAATAAATTTTATTAAGTAATTGAAAATGGCAGACTTTAAAGTGGTAACTTCGGATTTTGTAAATGTACACATCTCTACCTCCAAAGATGACATATCATTCAACGAAAAGCGATTCCCCAAGGATCTGACTATATCTGATCTTAAAGTACAGTACACACATTATTGAAACGTTTAACCCGGTTAAGCATAATACTTAATTATTTTAGGTAAAACTTGAGTTAATAACTGGAGGTAGTTGTAATACTATGCAGCTTCAAGCATTTAATAAAGACAACAAATTTGTTTGCTCCTTAGACGATAACAATGCATTACTTGGTTTTTATCCATTAGAAGATGGTATGCGTTTGCATGTAGTTGATAATTTTATAATGCGTAACGAGCTTGATTTCGAAAATGTTCCAAAGTTTGAACTGTCTCAAGATGAGTATAGCAAGAAGGACGACACCGTTAGGTCGTTTCTGTTGAAGAACAAATTAGGTAACTGTGTCACAAAACTACTACTAGTGTTTTAATATATTTGGTTTGATTATTCTGAAACAAAAAAGTAGATTCATTTTTCACTGAAGTCTGGCGCATGTACAGTTCCCTCAAACTGGCAATGAGAATGCATTATTTGCAAAAATTAAATTTTCCCCCATTACAGTTAATACTTTAATTTTTAATCTTTGAAAATGTCCAAAATATTTTGAGTTTCTCCGAATTTATTTCAAATTATGCAATATTAAGATTAGTTCCTGCGGGATATGGATCCACTTCAGTTTGAGACAAATTACAGTGCTTTTCCTTACTGTTTATTAAATATTGACATTTAAAATTAATAGGAAAATATCATGAAGGCAACATTCAGAAAAAAGAAAAACAGGAAAGGGAAGAAAAAGATTTAGCAGAAAGTATGGCAATAGGCTCTAGGTGTAAAGTTTCAGTTCAAAATTCTCCAGATAAATTAGGTACAGTTATGTATGCAGGAGCTGTTGAAGGTCTTTCTGGATATTGGATAGGTATTAAATATGATGAACCTTTGGGGAAAAATGATGGAAGGTGAGCTCTAATTAATGTAAGAATAAATATGAGTAGTAAAATACACATGTGAAATTTTTTAAAGATATATAGTTTATTTCATTTTTGGTAGTACATTGCGATTATTTGATGTATTATTATAATTTTTTTTCAGTCTAAAAGGAAAGAGATATTTTGAATGCCATGATAAATATGGAGCTTTCGTAAAACCCCATAATGTAACATGTGGAGATTTTCCTGTTGAAGATTATGATTTAAATGAAGAAATTTAATAGTCATTCCAACAATAATTATAAAAATTAATCCAAGTAAGGCTTCAGATAACCGTATGGCAATTAAACTAAATGTAATTTTTTTGAAAAAAAAGCTTAATTCACACTAAAAATTAGTATTTTTTGTCAAAATTTCCCTACCACCAACTATTTTGTAAATTTTATTGAACTAGACTAGAACAACATCGTCACACTAGTGTGAGTTCCAGGAACAATTGAACTAGCAAAGAGAGGTGGTGAATAGTAACTATGCACCAAGGTAGAAAAGTGAGTTATTAATGTCTAGGTCTGTACGCATTTTTTCACTACTGAGCTGTGCAAAATGAAGGCAACTGATAACACATTTATCCAATAATTTTTGATTCAATAATAAATATTGTTTTGCAAAAATCGCTATGAAAACTGCATGGATAAGTATATTGACTTTCATTTTTGAATAGGTAGCTGGATATGACCATTAAGAAAGTAAGAAAAAATATTTTTGTATTTGTATCAGTTAACCTCACATTCTGTCAAATGAATGGATATTTACTTCTAATAAGAATAAATTTTGCACTACAAATAATACTTCAAGAGTCAGAAATTTCAAAATGTAGTATAGGTATTATATATCATTTATTTTCGAGTATTTTATTTTGTGACTGTGTTATTAATAAAATATTTAATGAAAGTATCTACGATTAGTTTACTAAAAATATATCTTGAGTTAAAATTGGTCTAAATTTCGAAATCATCTATTTAATATATTTTAGTGAGGTATAAAAGTGGAACGCATGTACTAATTTTCATCTTGGATGTATTTTTAGTTTGATTTAAGTTGTAGATATGAATGCATCATTTATTTCAATATTAATATTTGTTATTTTAGTGGAAGGTTTATATTTACCTGAGGGTAAGGTATTTGTTTAATATCTGTAATATTATGGTATAGGAAAAATTAGATTATTAATTAATAATTAAGATGAAAAAACAAAAAAGAAACTAATGATAAAGTGCTTTATCTGTGCTTGTAATTTTGGTATGCGTGCGCTTCGTCAAAAGCAAACAAGTCATATTAAATAATCTTTTTAAGGTATTAATTGTAAGTTTAAAAATTATGGTGTATTTAGAACACTTCAAAGAATTCATTGCCGTTGGAAAATATTCTTAAACTTAATTTTTCGACAAGCCAGGCCATTGATAATTAACAGAATGTCTTTAGTTGTTTAATAATGTATTAAGCATCATTTTGAAGATAAAATTAAGTATAATTTTATAGTAAAGTCACCGACAATAAGAAATAGTACAACTGAAGAAATACAGCACGCAGTTTGTAAAATTTCTTCAAAAGATTTGGAAGCTACCGCCAATGCCACTGTTTTTAGAGAACTGAAGGGAGTTTGCACTTCTGGTAAGTTTTAGAATATATGTTCCATATTTGTTAATAGGACACCGTGTACCTATATTGTCTTGGTAATTTTATATATTTGAAGTGGAACTTGAAACCAATCTAAACCACATCAAAAAGAATATTTTAGAAGAGCTGGAACATATTAAAAATATACTTCAAGAAAATGGATTTAAAATCCCCAAAGTTCAGCCACAACTTTATGAATTACTTAAAGTTCCTCGACCAGAGTTTACGAATGATAACGATGTAGAAAGTGGGGAAGCTAAATCTACCAGAGAAATCAAGTCTAGATTTGAAGAAATAAGTATCTATAACAACTCAGCAGTTGATTCCAACAAAGGAAGTATTTATTTTTATTATTGGAACATTGGAAATATCGATACGGTTTTATCGAAAAAGAAAATATATATATCCAGTCCTTTATTCAATATTTTGGGTGAGTATACGTAAATAAAAATTAAGGCATCAATATAATTAGAATAAAAGACGTATTTTATAAAAAAAAATTTCAGGGCATTCTCTCCACTTGCAGTTTTATCCCAATTATTTGGACGAGGAATATTGTGGCATCCAACTAAAACCGTCCAGTAGAGGTTTTGTTAAAAAGCACAGAATATACGTTTTAAACCAAATGGATAAAAGTTTGGATATCGGCTCAGGATTAATGTTTGGATTTAAAGAAGAAAGTATGTTTCGAGTACCAGAAGATACTATTAAGCAATTTGGTTACATGAATGACAGAGTTTTGATTGTGAAAGTAGAAATTTATTTAAACTCTTGATAACTATATGCCTACTGTGGAAATTGTGTAGTAGTTGAAGGGACTAAATAAATATTATCTTCACTTGTATGTTTGTTTCTTTTATAGATAATGGTACGTGAGTTTGACTCACACTTGGCCGGTTATTATTTTATGATTTTATAGTTGTCCCAGCTAGCTTATGAGTCGATTCTGAGAAGTCACATATTATAAGTTACAGAAACTGTAAGATATAGTAAGTTGCCTTGTAACTATTACAGATTTTTGCTCACAGACCTTACAGATATGCTCAGAATTGACTTGACCCATTACTCCTCTCTACAGATTGTGGCTCTACATGATTCCTTTATTATTACATTTTTTAATAAAATTGCCTGAAGATTTTTCTTTTACATGAAATTGAAACAATAAATGAGTTACATTACTTTTATTTTTATATACCAAAACTATTTATGCAAATTTTGATATGAACAATTATTATTTCCATTCTATCTTTCTCACACAATAGTAATCACTTTTTTTTTAAATTTCCCACCTCATATCCCTCCTTGGGCAACTTCCTCTATTTAATACCTCTCTCACCAGGTTCAATAAACATGAATCGCCCAACATACTTATAAAGAAAGCATTTTTGGAAATATAAAAAACACCATATGATGTAGATGCCTCAAAAACTTCTTTTGGTGTTGGCTGCTCCGTCACAACCAACCACGAACTAATAGGTTCCTATCGGTTGCCCTCAACATGTAGTGTATACACTGGTGAGTTGCATTGCATCTTCCAAGTTTTTAAGCAAATCTGTCAAGCGCGTCGCCATTTGTACCGATTCACTTTCCTCAATTAATTCACTCAATACCATATTTACTGACCATCCAATAGTTCAAAACATCCATGACATCTATCAAACTCTCTCAGCTCGTGATGTAACAGTCTGTCTTATCTGACTCCCATCTCAAATTGGAATTACTGGCAATGAAAACGCTGACCACCATGCTAAAGAAGCCTCTTCTTCCATCACCACAACTACGTTCCAGCTCCCAGATGACATAAAACTATTATTCAAAAAATCCGTCAAGGAGTCCTGGCAAAATTTTTGGCACAACAGCCCTTTACGATATACAACCATTAATCGGCACCTAGACCTATAAGACATTGAAATTCCTTAAAATAACTAACCTCTACCACAAAATATGAACTAGAATGATTTTACATATTTTATGTTTTAAGATGGTGTATTTATATAGTGCCAATGGCCGTAGTTGTCGAGGCACTTAAATTCTAATAAAAAAAGATCTTTAAATTTCCCACCAATAGTTATTATTTCAATTTAATCTTCATGTTAGTTCGTAGAACAGTCAGAAACCGTCAGAGGCATGCGCATTGAAAAAAAGCGTTCGTAGAAACGATTTGGCAGTTGGTGATTTAAAAATCCTTTGTTTGAAGAAATAAATTTCCGGTTTCGGATCAGTTGCCAACTATCAGAATAATTTGCTGACTGGGATCAAATTTTTAGTTTGAACATTAGAACATACGTTTCTGATGCTGTAGAAAGTGACAAATCTTCACTATTTTTCTATTATAGTAAAAAAAACATGGAAATAGCTAACCAGTCAGTTCCTTCTAAAATAAAACGTGAGTAAATTAATTTGTATGTTGTAATTACCGGACATTTGAAAAAAAATCTCTGGCTTCTTATTAGGATGGCCAAAGAATGACACACACATTACAAAATTATTTACTTATTCTTAATTTTTTTCAGCACTTCTTCAAGTGATGATGAACTTTTAATCCATTTTTATCGAATATTAATTTCCCCCGCTATAGTTGATACTTCATTTTTTTTTTGAATATCTAAAATATTTTCAATGTCTGAATTCCGTATCGAACAAGTTTGAAATGTAATGTCTGTAGTACATATTCACCGAGTGCACGCAGTACACTCTCGGCTGATAGACACTTGTATTCTCATTTTTTTTACTGGGGAACAAAATCTGCTTCAGGAGAAAGCATTAAGGTTTTAAATTAAATTCATATCCGTTATTACCTTCAACTCAATGTATATTTACATAAAATTATAACCAACATTATTATTATTTACAAATAGTCTTAAAATGACTTTAAAACACCCACATACAATGCCATATTTCATCAATTACAAATATTTGGATTTATGCCGCATTTTTTTCCACTGCGCAAAACTTGTTAGTTTGCGATTATTGATTGTTTCGAAGAATCATAGAAGCATGAGATTGGTCAGAATTTGTTAGACAGAGAAATAAACTTGACCTAATATTTTCATACCTAAGGCCCGTATGCAACGTTTACTAGTTTGATCTGGATTAGGTAAACTGAAGAAGTTGGTTATGCACCGTCGTAATATTCGGTTGGATTAGTCGATCCGTGTTTAAATCGGGCAACATTGTCAAATATCACTTGAATGTTGGCGAACCTACTTAAACTTCTCATAGAATAGAAAACAAACTGACAAATGACTTAAATTGCAAGCATGGCAGAACATTGAAAAAGACTTTAATGCGACTTCTTCATCATCAGTTTTTCGACAAGCAGAATCTTCGAAGCGGTTATATGAAAACAAGAAAAAAGAAATCAGGAGGCAAGTTGCTGAAGAACGAAAACAAACATTCCTTACGGGTGGGGGTCCGTTGCCAGTTCTAAAGAAATAGAAATGTGATGAAGTCTTAAAATCTATCTTAAGTTATTTCTAATGATAATTCTACGCGGAAACTCGATTTCTACAATGTCCACCACATCAATGTCATCTTCAAAGAACAATTAATCTTCTATTTCCATTTCGAAGAGTACTGGAAACGATTCAAAATGTACCTGTCAAAATTTATATGTTAGGTTAGAAAACCGTGGTTAAACCGACATGATCCTAGGATTAGACTTAATCGAGTTTAGAATGATTCATTTGTACGGCGCATATCGAATTGTTTGGTTAATCTGGATTAACAATTAATCGCGATTAAACTGCGACGGTGCATACGGGCCTAAAGCAGTGTGTGATGTTATAGGGCATGTCCACGTGACGTCACAAACTATTTTGACAACAGCCTGGTGGTAAAACCATAAACAAACCGTTCAGAACACGTGGAACTTAATAGTGAGGTTATACTGATTTATAATGATAGATCGTGTTTGAGTTTAGTTGGTTTTTTAGTGTACTTTTAAAGTTATTTTAATTGTTGAGCTTACATATTTAATAATATATATATATATATATATATAAAACTGAAAGATTTTATATTGTTATGATTCATTCCGACCATAAAATAAATACAGTTTTATTATCCCATAAAATTATTTGATACAGCTTGTATGATAAAATTACAAATTATTTGATTTATAAAAGTTATTTAATTAATAGATCGAATACACCCTATAGAGTACAATTTAATAGAAGTCTCTTAACAACACTAGAACAAAATAGCATCAATAATCTTAACTAATATCAACCAATCAAAAGATGTGATTGTCAGATGTATTGTAAAATATAAACACAAATGCAATTTAATATTAATTACTGATTTTAAAAATTACTCTGTTATTAATATTTCCAATTTCCTGTACATATTTTAACATAATAAGTTTAATTTAAGTAAAATTATTTCAATGTGTCAAATCATGAAAAACATTGATATCAAATAGAAATTTGTTAATGTAACAAAAGAAAATAAAGGATGAGGATTGGAGGATGGTAACCAAGAGGAAACTAAGGGGTTGTTGATATAAGAAATGCGAAGAGCGTGACAAGAAAAAATGAGCAGGAGATGCAGAAAATAAACTGCTGAATAATATTAGTGCTTGATTCATTAGGAAGGACTGTAGAAAAGTCGGTCCATATTTCCAATGATTCTATAACAAATATTACAAGAATTGGTAAGTCAAATCTATACAAATTTACGAAACTTACCTGAACGAGTTGAAGCAGTCCAATTGGAACCAGACGTCTATGCACAAATTTTATAAACAGTAGTACGTGTAGCTATTTTTGATTCCCGTTTAGTACAAAATTTAATCCACCACCGATTTCTTTTCCTGGAAGGCAGATAGGACAAAACAATTCTTCGAAAGAGTGCAACAATGTTCTAACAGGTTATAAGTGATTTTAAAGGTTATTTCCCATAAATAAAACATCAGTGATTAAACAAGATAGATTTAGGTTGTTCAATTAGCATAATATATTCTTTTACCTTATAAAGGGTGACGTCATTCTTAGATTTATGTAGAAATTTCGTTCACATTTCATTTTCGTCATATCTAAGACCGTTTTCGCCATTTTAACTAATTTCACATAAATTACACTATTGCCATTTCGTAGAAGAAACGAGATTTCTTTTCACATTGTTGCCATTGTTAAAGACAACATAAGAAACCCTATTTGATATTAATAACAGACGTATTGATTATAACTTAATTTTGTTGAGGGAATTATAATAAATAAAAGTTTAGACGTTTATTAATCTGTTCAAAATTGCAAACAAAAAAACAAGTTTTTGAGTAATAATCCAAGAGAGACAATACTATTGGTGATGGTGGTTGCCTGTTCTTGAACTCTCCCTTAGTTTGAGACGTTTCATGTAAACCGACTGAGCGAAGTAATTATTTACATACATAAAAGAAAAGTTTTGAGAAGTAGAGGTAAATTTTGTAACGAAGTAACTAATTTTCAGATTTGCAAAAGCAACAATTATTCCGGTTTTATATATAAATTGGTATTACGGTTATTTCTCAACGTAAAAATATAATTCTTGTCCGTACGAGATCAGAAAAATAGCCCGGTTTTAATGTAATATTTAATTCTTCCGCGATATTAGTTGTTACAAGTGTTGTATCACCTCCGCGCGCCGTTAAAACTCTGAAAGCTCTGTAGTAGGCCAGCCCCCCCACGCCGAATAATACACCGACGTATACTTCACTGGCAGCACTAAAAAGGCATACCACCGAAACGAAAGGCAGAGTTAGTCCGCCGACATAGCAAGGAGAACACCACGCCGAGAACCGAACCAGATATTTGTTTTAGGAACTGTAAGTCAGTTGTGTCCAAGATCCGAAGACCGCAATCCGTATTCAGAGGTGAGTTTTGCTTAGAATTTGGGTACTGTTCTCAACCGTCGCATTTCTATGTTAGGGCCTTCAGCCACCCGTTGAAATACCGAGGGAAAGGAAACTGCTACTGGGGGCGCTGAGTTTTCACATCTCAGTAGTAGTCGC
>CAJUYI010006471.1:0-13679 GCA_910591695.1 Galerucella pusilla
CCAATCGTGAAGTTATGCCCATTGCCATTCTCCTTCTCCGATAGAGATTTCTCAGCCGGTGGGGAGGATGTTGCAATCTAAATTATGCTTTTTTTGTTACTACGCTTCGCTGCTTGTTTAACATTTTCTTGATCTTTACCACAGAGAGCTTGACAATATACAGCCCGCGAACGTAAGCGAGTTATGGCAGAAAAGCGTGCCATAGGGTAGTTATGGATATATAGTTTGAGAGTTTTATGTTTAGAACATTCTGGAACATGTGGCAACAATCCTTGTCAATTTTATATATAATTAATGTAATGTCACTGTCAATGTTACGAAGTTTTTTTGTAATAAATTTATACTTTCGATAAGTGTTCAAATCATTGCTAAAATACAGTCCACATTCTCAAATGTAAATAAAAGGGAACCAATCACAAAATTCTCCACCTCATTACAGCATTGATTTAGTGCATTTTTAATTAATTGCCAAGTATTCAACTCGATTCTAGACACTACTAATAAATGAGCTTCATCTACTAACTTAGATTGAATGAGCTTTATTAAATAGTTTTGTAAAATCGGATCTGCTATTATGGAGTATAAATCTATTAAAAAAGCACATTGCGATAAAAACTTAATTAATGTTGTAGAATCTCCATCATAATTCTGAATCATATCAACATATAATTCTAACATAGAAATATTCATTTCGTTTGCGTTTGCCATATTTTCGTCTAGTCTAACTATATTGTCAAAATCAATAATTAAATCTTCAATATCGGATATCATAAAATAGATAAATTTATAGTACCATTATTTGAAAAAATTTTATTCTTTAAATACTAATTTTCTAATTATCTAATTATCTAAGAATTCTCGACCGGAGAAAAGGATGCAAAAAGGGGAAACTCGGTACTTACGACCTTCAGAGTTTTCTTCTTGCTTGATTCTGCTGTATGTCGTGGATCAGGATCTCGGCTGAACCACAGGAACTTGTCTGGATCACAGGAGCTGCACTTTGTAGGTACCAAACGCGAAGAATTAAAATTCACCGTTTTTTATTATTTCCGAAACCGGCTGTCGATACCGTGACTTTCGAAACTAATAACGTCGTTTAATCCTACTGACTGCGCCAGTTGATCGGAAGATTAAGTTTTTAAAAATAAATTTATTGGATACAATTATAGGTTGTGCAGAGACAACGACAATAACAAGAATGAATGTTGAAATAATATTAAGCTCGGCGTTGCCTTCGGGTATCTTGCAGCGTCGGCTAGTTTTTATACGGGGTGTGCAAGTATGTTCATATAACTCGCACTCGTCGGCAGTGGCGTGCCTTAAAGGGAACAACTCGACCCATTTTGTCGCAGTATCCTCTACGGCAAATATCCAGCAATTGCCACGATTTGTTTCGGGGAGTGGACCTACCTGGTCAATAGCAATACACTCAAAACGTTGAGCCAATAGTGGGGTTTGTGTCAAGCCTGCAGGCTTCAAATTAGTTGGTTTAAACTTCTGGCAGTCAAGGCATTTCCTAACATGGTTTGTCACGTATGTCTGATGGTTGGCCAATAAGAATGAAGAGTTATTCTCTGGATATTCTTTTCGATTCCATAGTGGCCAGATAGGGGCATATCGTGACATTCTCTAAGGAATTATTCCACTTTAAATTGTGGAACTACCAATTGGGCATCTTCTTAGTCTATATAATGATTGTAGCGATAAGGTACGCCCTGATTCATGACGTATCCTCGATCAGTATATCGGCCAAAGTCGACAAGCTCCTTCACTTGATGATCTGTTAATTGTTCCTCGCGAATACGTGTGTTGCTTGCCTTCGGGATATCCAATGATATGACGCAAACATCACAAATGTCTTGTTCAGCAGGAACTCTCGGTGGCCGGGACAGCATGTCCGCGATACGATTCGTTCGCCTAGGATATATTCGATACATAAGTCATAACCCCGGAGTTCAAAGGCCCACCTGGCTAGGCGGCCACTTGGCGAGCGTAAGGATATCAACCATTTCAATGGCTAATGATCAGTCTTAATGATAATCTGAGAATTTTCTATATATCCTCGAAATTTACCGACCGCGTAGATAATGGTCAAAGCCTCGCGTTCCGTCGTACTATAATTTCTTTCGGCACCCGTCAGCAGCCTACTGGCATATTCAACGGGTCTTTCATCATCCTTCTCCCCCTGGAGGAGACATGCGCCGAGCGCATACGAACTAGCATCGGTTTTCAATATGAATGATTTTGTGAAATCAGCTTGTTGCAAAAGTGGGCTAATTTTAAAGCATTAAAAGCATGCGACTGAGGGACTTCCCAAACAATGTTACCTTATTTTAAGTTAAATCCGATAACGGTTTGGAAATCGCGGCAAAATTGGTATAAAACGACGAAACCAGCTGCAAGTTTGCAGAAAAGATTGGACATGTTTAACACATTGGCTGCGGATTTTTTAAATCTTACTGAACTTGGGTGCTAATTTTTTTTGATGGTTTTCTTTTATCTTGTTGTAAATATAAATTCACTATTTTTA
Organism: Galerucella pusilla; assembly: GCA_910591695.1. Lineage (NCBI taxonomy): Eukaryota > Metazoa > Arthropoda > Insecta > Coleoptera > Chrysomelidae > Galerucella > Galerucella pusilla. The sequence continues at coordinate 2,531 of CAJUYI010006471.1, forward strand.
CCAACATATACCGAGTGTTCGTGAACTTTGTAGACGTGACATGGATCCGTGTCATGAGCATATAGTAAAATTTTTCTTGTTTTTTGCTGACCGACACGGATTCGTTGTCACGGTTTAATTTTAGCATTAAATATTTTTGAGCCACTTCGTATACATGAATTATAACTTTCAGCATTTTAGTATAATTTCGGTATATTTAAGTGAAATTTCTGGTTAATATATCCACAGCTGACTACCTATTATGCCCAGTTCACATTTTACTTCAACTAAATAGTTATTTAATTTTTTCCAATTCCTATACCTTTACTGCTTCGTTTTATGGTAGTTGCATATAGGGAAATGGTATTCTGTTTTGCTGAAAGCAACATTTCCATGAAATGGTTCGGTAAAACGAAGGGTTTTTTAATAAAAATTATAATCTCTTATTGCTATTCCATTATTTTGAATCCATGCGTGTGTACAGGCCTTCACTTTCTTTTATACCTACACATTCGATAGTATTCGAGCAAATAAGTTTTTGCCATCTGTTTCTTGCTTGGTTTGATTTTTATCAGTGTCAAGTAGAATAGAATATTGGAATTTTACGTTGACTTCACTAATGAAATTGTGTTCGGCTGGTTGGAGATTTGAAACCCCTCATTTTGGTCACTTGTTTGTGGATTTCGGGTTTATTCTCCAGAAGTAATCTTCACGGCTATTATTGATATTGGTATTGTCGTATTGTGGTATGCAAGAAGATTCACCTGAAAATCAGGATTTGAGGCCACCGATAGCACATTTCTTTGAGAGTAACCCCTATAAACCATCTCAGGGTAAGCTATTACTTTTCTTTTTACTTATTCTGTTAACTTGTGTTCATGAGTATGTATTATAATTCCGGTTTGTTTTATTTCACTCCAGATCTAATTAATTTTCTTCTCCATAATCAATTTTTGGGTTAGTTTTGACACGTGGCGATTAGGCTGATTAGGGGTAGAGTGCGTCTTGCCTATTATTTTACATTTTTATTTAAATGAACCTAAATTTATTTTCAATTATCTATTACTGGCCAGGATTATTGAACATATTTTCATAATTTGTGGAAAATATAGTGTTCATTTTTTTTTACCATGTGCTATATCTCATTTTCTATTGGGACACGGTTTTCTTATTTCATATAATTCATTGAGAACAGAAACCTGTGTGCACTCAAACAGACAAGGCCCTAATGAATAAAAATCTAGCAATTACTTTTTCTTATAAAATCAAAGTAAATGCTTGAAAGCCAATGAATAAAAACTTGAGTAATTGCTTGTGCTTAGAGCAATTGCTGAAAATTTTAGAAATTGCTATTAGTAAAAGCATTTTCTTAAAAAGTATAAGGAATTGCTTACATTTGCTGAAAATGCGATGAATAAGTCAAGGAATTGCTTTTTCTAATGTAGGAATTGCTTGCAAATTTTTAAGGTAGGTCTAACCTTGCTCGAATCATTCAAATTTTGCTTCTCCTGCTGCATACACGTGAGTTTTTATCAAAACCTTTCAAATTATGGCTGAATATATGAATGTGCGTAAAAGAAAAATATATAGTGTACGTAAAAATTGCAAAGAAGATGATTTCCGAAAGTTATATCGATTTGACCGCGAAAATGTTGAGTGGTTAGCAAATTATTTTTTAACTGATACTGGTGAGAGGCGAGGGGCTGCATTATCAGCTATGAATAAGATGAAAGTTTTTCTGCGACATTTGTCGGATCCAGGTTTTCAAAATTCTGTAGGTGAAGAACTCGGTGTTCACCAAACTACTGTCTGTAAGATATTTACTTCCGTAATGCATGCAGTTTTGGAGAAGACCAATATTTGGATTAGATTTCCTAGATGTGCCGAAGATTTTGTTGCAGCTAAACGGTTGTGGTCCGAAAGATACCGTTTTCCAACTGCTATCGGTTCGATAGACTGTACACACGTCAGGATTCCTAAGTTTTCAGAATTTGGTGATGAATATATAAACAGAAAAGGATATCCTAGCATTAACGTACAGGCAACTTGCAATGCAGAAGAAATTTTTACAAGTGTAGACTGCCAGTGGCCAGGCTCTGTGCACGATAGCAGATTTTTTAAAAATTCTAACATATACAACATTCTCAAAAACAGCCCAGAAGAATGTTTATTATTAGGAGACGACGGCTACCCTATCTCGCCTTGGATTATGACTCCCTGGAGAAATCCTACAACCCAAGCGCAGCAAAATTATAACAATGTTTTATGCCGAGAACGAGTAATAATTGAACGATGCTTCGGACAATTAAAAGCAAGGTTTCCTGTCCTCCAGTATAAAATTAGAAGTAAATTAGAAAAAATACCATCGACGATAATTTGCTGCGTTATACTTCATAATATTGCTAAACGTTTAAATGATGAAGATTTTCGGTACTTGCATGAAGAAACTGATGTTGAAATGAACATACCAAATAACGATAATCTGACACCAAATATAATTCGTCAATTAGGACAGCAAAAAAGAGAATTTACCACTCAAATGCTCTTCGATAATCATGTAAGTATCTAACCAATAATTTAGTTGTTGGATAAATTACAAATTAAAAATTAAAATAAATTCACACATATGTATTTTCAACTCAAGATTTATTCATTAATTATAATTTCGAACTAAATTAGAATATAAATTGTAGTTTTATCTTTTTAATTAAGAAAATTAGAATAAACAAATAAAAATAATACGTCAAAGTAGAAACAAAAATATTTTATTATTACATGTCCTCTAATTACAAATTATAAAAAAACCTATCGTTATTCACAACAATGTTGCTTGATTCAAGTAAGACGTCACCAGTTTGTTGTTGTCTCCTGCGGATTTCTTCCTGTTGCATACGACATAATTTCAGTTGTTCTAATAACACTAATCGCTGCAATTCAGCAGTTGATAATTTTTTTGTTTCATCAGTTTCAGGTAAATTGTTTGATATTTTAATTTTCTTTATAGGTATAGCAGTAAATGCTGCAGCTGCAGGGATAGGAAGATCACTCGATGAAGTAGAGGGCTTATCAAGTAATATTTGTTCTTCTGCTCCAGCCGAAATAGCGCCTACAAATGTATTTTTTGTTTACTTTAAAGAAACACATATAATAAATTTTATATACTCTACCTGGTATTTTTTTGAAGACGGGATTATTATGTACATCCAACATTTCTAATAATAACTTTTCCCAAGGCTTATAGACCATTGGTTTGTTGCCTGTCTTGTTGACGTCAAACTTCTTTTTAATCTCCGCCTTCATATTACTAATTTTTTTGGATAACTGTTTTGTTGTAAGTGAGATGTTGAAAATATCCTTATACTGTTGTACTAGTACCTTTAAAGCGGCTTCTTTTTCAAATTTAACTTGAGGAACTTGTGATTTATTTAGAATAATTTTATGTTCTTTCAATTTGTGAACAAACATCAACTGCTTATCTATTTCTTCATCATTTTCAAATGCCTCATTTCCACTCGATTCTGCCATGATTATTACAAGCTTTTTTAATTTAATGTTCATAAAAAGATAACAGATATATTTGATGGGTATTACCACGATGTTGTATCAACACTAGAATGAATACCTATCTAAAATATAACAGAGTTGATTACGACTGTTTAAATTTGCAGGTCTAGACGCGTTGAATAAGCAATTGCTGAAGAGACGTAGGAAACGCAGCATTTGCTTAAAAATTTTATTCATGTTAAGATGTAGCATTTGCTTTTTCTTATAGCATTTGCTATTCGAGCAATTGCTTTTGCTAAAAAGAAATTGCTTGTTTTTTATTCATTAAGGCCCCGGTACATTTTTTTTATTATGATTATCAGTTTTTTTTAGGCTCTGTTCAAATACTGTATCTTTTCTTAAATATTTTATTTAATATCCGCATCAATTGATAATGAATGATCATATACCCACTAGATATTATGGCGTACCGTTTTGGTATTTAATAACATCGTTTTAAAAACAAAAACAAAAATATCTCTTTTTTCAAAAATGTTTATTCCCTAATTATTCTGTTAATGAATTAAAATTATGTTTTTCATAATAATAATACAGGAATTTCCATTATGAAAAACATAATATAAATTGCCGATTTAAAATTATGAAATACATAATAGAAATTCAATTTCCATTATGTATTGAGGTTGCCTATACTAATCTAATGCAAGTACCTGAAATCGTACAGTAAATGCATTACTGCAGAATAGGCAGCCTCAATACATAATGTAAATTGAATTTCTATTATGTTTTCAATAATTTTAATTCTTGAATTTCTATTATGTTTTCCATAATTTTAAATCGGTAATTTCTATTATGTTTTTCATAATTGAAATACGTGTATTATTATCATTAGAATCATGATTGAAATTCAAGTATTAAAATTATGAAAAGCATAATAGAAATTCAAGAATTAAAATTATGAAAAATATTATACAAATTCAAGAATAAAAATTATTGAATAAATAATACAAAACGGATTTGTATTATGTTTTTCATATTTTTTTTCTTTAATTTCCATTATGTTTTCAATTATTTTAATTGTTGAATTTCCATTATGTTTTTCATAATAATAATACACGAATTTCCATTATGAAAAACATAATAGAAATTGCCGATTTAAAATTATGAAAAACATAATGGAAATGCAAGAATTAAAATTATGAAAAACATAATAGAAATTCAATTTACATTATGTATTGAGGTTGCATATCCTGCAGTAATGCATGCATCCGAAAGTGCGAAACTGGGTGTTCAACCGGCAACACCGCTAAACCTTCTCTTCTTCGCTTTTAAGGGGCTCGGACAATGACAATTAATTTTCAAACTTGCAGAAAAGAGCACTTCCCGGCACCCGAACGTTTCCATCGGAAAATAGTGCACAAATTCAAGGTAAGTACAATTTATTAATAATTATTTATATTTCACGAAATTTCGTTGACTCGGTGAAATACCAGATATTTTAGTTGTTTGGATTCAATTAAATTCAAATAGTTTTGTATTTTATGACTGTTTTATTATTGTGTATATTTGAATAATTGTATCCGTTTTGTAAAAGGGTTCTAGCCTGTTAATAAATAAATAAGTCACTAAAAGTGGCAAGGTGCCATCATATCGAAATCTCCCCCACCTGTTCTATATAAGGAAATTTATAAATATGAAGAATTAGAAACATTTATATAATATGTAACTAGGTATATCAACCTTCTCGGGTTATCAAATTAATGGTTTTTCGGTTTTTTTCATTCTCAAAAATGGAAGCAGCAACTGTGGCTACTAGAATTTTACAAGCTGCCAATAATGTAGCAGTAACGCCCACAAGGGAAGAGGATTCTGAAAATGAATTTCAGTCCCTACTAAATATGACAAGACAAACATTTAAAAGGAGAGATAGTGGTACTACCCCTTCCAGAGGGAGAAAAAAAAGTAGTGCTTTTAGTAGGGAAGTTTTTATAATGAGATTAGCAAATGCCAACTTTTTTCCTGGAAAAAAGGAGCAGAAATTTTTAAAGGAGAGAGGCTTAGGTAATTATTTTATTTATATTTCTACCTAGCTAAATTGGAAAAGAATAACTTTTTTCTTTATGCAATACATTACTCTCCTCAGGGCCGTGCGGTGATATTTTTCAGGGTGATGCATGCCTCCAAACTGCCGTCAGTGCCGTCCCTTATTTTGAAAATTGAAATTGAGATAAAAAAACATGAAAAAAATCCGCATATCTTTATTTACAAAATAAAAATAATAATGAATAGTCTAAATTCTAAGTCTATTCAAAAAAGGTCTATTATCAGCAATATTAAAAGAATGTTATTGTGAGAAATCATGAATCATGAAAGATGATATCCTACCTTATTGGTGCCGATAATAAAAGTGTCTTTTTTTTAATCATAAATTTTGTCGGACCGTGAAAACAACGATGGGTTGAATATTGCCCCAGTTAGATTTTTGTTGAACATTGATGATATAGCTAAAATCATGTTACATATTATAATAACATAAATTCTTTTCTGATGTAATAACTTTGTATGCGGAAAAAGTTAAAATTCAAGTTCTAAATCAAAAACAGAGGCATTAATAATTTTTTGCTTCGCTTTCCTAATGCTGCCCTTTTGTAAGGCCGCTTCATGCATGCCTCCCTGCTTCATAGTACCGCACGGCCCTGCTACTCCTCTCCATAAATTTATCCAATTGCCAGGAAACTTTGTGAAGTTGTTGAGTACACTCCCATATACATAAAAAAATTTCCTGCAAAGTTTAAAACACACCAACTACTTGAGGAATTTAATGTTATCCACCTCTTTCTCCGCCTATATACAGGGAGTAGCAAAAAGAGTCATAAATTATACCACGTCATGTGTGGTCAATTGAACCTTAGTAACCCAGGTACAATAGTGTACACAAAAAAGGTTGAAAGGTGATAAAGATAAAAATTTCAATCAATTGTTTGCATGTTGCTCTTGATCGACTGAATATTTATGCATGAAATTGTATCATGGCATAGCAAGGCCTGGTAGAAGCAGTAAATTTTTTTTAGGATTTCAAAGGGAAGTCCACTTTTTAGATATTTCTACTTTTGTGCAACACTTTGCACGAATGAGCCGCATACAAACTCAATTTCTAACAATTGTCAAAGAGATACTTATGTGTAGTAGTGACAAGTCCCAACATTTTTTTATCAGAAATTTTACAAGATATTGTAATTTGCGTAGTATTTATTAAATAATTATTACCAGTCATTCAGTATTTCTAGGTCTAAATATTTAGTATTTTCTGGTCCCGCATTTTTCGCGATGGAAAATATTTTCGAGGAAACGATATCTTTGTGCCGCATGTGCCCTTTCACAAAGTGAAAAAAGTAAAAACGGAGTTTCAGGTTTTGGGTAGAATATTGGGGCACATGATATTGCTAACGCAAACAATTCCGCATAAGCTGGCTCTATTTACGTTAACTGGACTTTCAAACAAAAGTGATGATTACAGTCAAAATAATTCTGACATGCTGCTGCAAGATTTCTTTTTATTGATTACCACCGCAGAGAGAAGGCTACTGCATAAGGCATTGCATAAGTTCGATGAGCTGTCAAACTTCGAAAATAACAGGTTAATCAGCTTTTACTCTGCCAATGGTTTGTATGATCTGCCTAAAGCTGGAGAAATAAAAGAGCAAATTTTGGCTATTGCAGAAAAACTTAATTGACCAACCAAATCCGCTGTACAAAGAACTGCAAAAAGGTCTTCCGGCTGATGTTGCAGATTTTTTAAACAATATGTCCTACACAACAATTAATAGCATTTGGTTCAGAATGCAGCCAAGTCCTACCAAAGTAATGGAGGCATTAAAATTATCAATAAATGATTAGACAAATGATGAAGACAGATGTTTTTATTACTTACAAAACTATGTAGGATCTTTGACACTAAATGAGCTGAACTCTTTTTTGTTATTTGTAACAGGATCAGTACAAATGCCTAAAGAAATTCTGGTTGCATTTCATAACAATTCTGGAATAGCTCGTAGGCCGATAGCACATACATGTGGCAATTTAATTGAAATTGGATTTAATTATGAAACGCAACAAGAGTTGAATAGCGAGATGAACTGTTACCTCAATGACCCTTGTTCCTATGAATACAATCTCGTTTAAGTTTGGTTTGTGAGTTTTTTTTTCAAGATACAGAAGTCTATATTGTTTTAATAATAGAATATTAGGAATGTTGAGTTTTTTAGTATTCAAAAGTTTTATTCCTGATTTTAAGGTTATGGATGTATATAATGCTTCCATAAAACTTTTTTCAAGCAAAGGCTGTGTTTATTACTACCGCTTTTTGAAAGTTATTGATGGTTTTGTTTTTATGAATTAGTGTAATATTTATTTTTGGTTTATATTGTACTCTGTGCAACCGAAAAATGCATCTTATTTTCTCAAGAAATATATGTTTTTTATTACATACAGTGAGTTTTTACAGTAATCTTAATCCTACTTATTCTTTATGAAAGAAAATAAATAAACGCTCGGACTTCAATTTTTATTCATATTAAGGTATTTTATAAATATTTTAATTTTCTAACTCTCTTACACATGAACAAAATTTTTCTTTTGTTGATGTTGAGCTGTCATAAATTGTTTGAAAGGCATTTTTTTGTTCATCACTTAAATGCAGTACAGCGGTAAATGCCGATGGTTCAATATCTTCTTCAGGTTGTATAATTGTTGAAATATTGACTCCATTTAATGGCAATGCAGATGATATTTGGTGTACAATACTTGCTTCATTGAATATACCAGCAATTGCAGTGGAATCAGAATTGTAATTGTTAAGAATGCCATTAAGCCAAAGTTGTCTTGGATTCTTATCACGTTCAGTTCTTACAGCATGCAAATTCCATCCCATCTTGAATGATTTCAAATGCTGATTTATATATGGCTTATATATATATTGTACACCAAATCTATGAATTGGATTGTCTATATTTAATAACCGTTCATCTTCTAAACCATAAAGTTCATTAGAGATTTTGTGCACTACTTCCTTATATACATCAAGCCAAAGCCGCTCAATTCTTTGATTATGAACAGATTTTCCACTGATATGACTTCCTCTATTCATGCTTCGCAGTAGGTTCATAAGTACAGCCACTAAAATGTTTTCATATCCATGATCAGATCTCATAGGCGACGGTAAACCATATGTTTGAATAGCTTTTGTAAATAGTTTTAATACTGGTTCTGCTTGTATTGATGTAGTGCATGAGATATACATAATCATTCTTGAATACCCATCAATACATCCATGGATAACAAAACCCCACCTGAAAAGACAAATATGTAACAATTAAAAAAGATGCAGAATCCACTTGATAATTTGCAACTGTTATCAGTAGGTTCTATAATAAAATACAGGATCAATTTTCAATGGAATAGCTATGTAAGTTAAATTAATGCAATCAAAAATTATTTTTAAATGTATTTTTTTCCAATATTGGAATATGTTCAAGTTATTCTCATTATAAAAGTAATCTATATTATGCAACATCATATAAGGATTAAATCCATAAATATAATGAATGTTATAATTATCAACAAAAAATACTCTGCATATTACAAAATAGTTTGAAGAGGCACGATTCAAAACATTTTCTAACAAGACATTACATTGTGGATTGTCAAAATGTTCAATCAGCACTAAAAAATTGTTACGTAAATGGCTTATTTGAAGTATTCAGACTCCATTATAAAATACAGTATACTACACTAACCTTGCCAATTTTAAATGTGCATCCATATGCCATAGAGAATTTGGTGTGGGAACTTTATAAGATCTCCTACGAATAGCAGAGCTCCACCTGCTAGACGTTCCAACTGGATCAATCTCACTTAACATAGATCTAATTTTTTTTCTTTGTATGAATAAACCTCTTACACGTAAGTATCCTGCCATCATCTGAAATGTATGAATTTCAATTGTCCAGAAATAAATTGGGTACACATAAAAGTTACGTTTTTAAGTGGAACTTTTGTATGATCCTATGACATTTATAATTGATTTCTATTCCATAAAGGATTTACTTACAGCCACATAAAAAATTATTGTTTTTTTAAATTGGGTGGATCTAGTTTCCAATCTGATTTTTGGAAATCGAGGTACTCAACTTGAATGTCCATGCCCCAACTTTTTATTTTGTATTCAAAAATATACTTTATACAGAATAATCAAAATTCACATTAATTTGATAATCATCAAAGAAACATGTGAGCTGTTTTTTTTCTCCATTTGAATGTAATCATAGAACTTATATTGAAGTATCCAACCTTGATTTTTTCCCCATTCACAAGGGTATTGTATGGATGCCATGCCATATGTAATCTGAGTACTAGTTTAACTCTCCACTTTGTATAAGTTGAAAAATTAAGGCAGATTGGTTGTACCATATGGAATTAGTTAGATAATTATAACTATAATAATATGTTTAACCATTTATTTTTCAAATAATCAAATCAGTTATAATACATATATTTTATTTTTTTTACATTAGAATTCAATGAGCAGAAGTGTTTTTTTTTTAATAAATAAAATAATCAAAATAGAGAATTGGGCAAATCATCAGAAGCTACTAAATATATGGAGAGGAAAATAATGTATACATTATATCTACATGAAATTGAAAAATACTTAGTTTACATGTGAAATCTATCTTCTCTGGTTTCTTTTTTATACTAATTGATAATAAATAAAACTTACTACATATCCACATTTTGGATGTCTTCTATGAATTTGCATAATAATTTGTTTTATACCTTCGTCTGACATTGTGCTATATCTCTTCCTTAGAGATAAATTTTTTTCTTTAAGTTTTTTATATACAAGGTCTTTTGAACACCCAAAGTGTTTTGCCATTTGTATTGCAGTATAGCCTTCTCTATAAAATAACTGTAGCTGTTCTTCAGAAATATCCATTCTGGGTCGACCTTTACCTAAGAAAATTAATAAAAAATAGTCATTTTCATGCCAATGTCGATGGTAACTTCTACACATATTTCATCAATTTTTTTTATTTTTTGGGAAACAAACCACAATATTATGCTTTTTATTTTTTATTAATACAAAAAAATAAAAATGAATAAGTAATGGCACAAGGATCATAAAGAAATTAATTATTTTTGTTTCTTTTCACAAGACTTCTATTTTACCAAATAACTGCTTGTACCTACATTTGGGTAAATGCTCGGGTAAATGCATATTTGTATTTGGTTTTATGTGGACAAGGCTTTGATATAATTAGAAGTAGTTCATAAAACAAAGTGGTAGATATTCATATTCATAAAATATCTACCACAATATCTGTTATTAGATTAAATAATATAAGAAAGGTACCAATACTTAACTCCAGATCTTAGTTTCTCGGACGCATATTCACTTTGGGAATCTTCAGAAGATACAAGAGACAATATTTCGTTAATTGTATTTTTCAACAGGTTGAAAGTATCAGAAGAAATAGAATTATCAATTCTGTCGAGATTAGTTTAACAAGATGACTGAACTCTACAAGATTCACCAATAATACGACGAATTCTAAGCAGTGTAATAATAATAATAATAAATAATAAATTCTTTATTGTTCACCATATA
>CAJUYI010006472.1:0-13677 GCA_910591695.1 Galerucella pusilla
AAATTGTACATAGTGATTAAAAAAAACTTCGAATTTGAGTTTTTTTTCATTTTTTGCATTTTCTGAGAACATTTACCATGGAGATGAATATTTTTTTCCAGACTATCAGAAAGTAGAGATTTCAACGAACAAAAAGCCCACCAACTTTTTGGAAAAGTTGATATTTTGACGCGAGAATTTTCGATCGAAAATTAGGATGCTTTTTTGATATTGAGTCAAAATAGGGTGAAAAAAAGAAGTATTTCAAATCAAATTAACTACAGTGTATTTGGGACATAATAAGGTAAGTTTTCACGAAATTTCGTGAAAAAGATACTTTTTTTGAAAAAGAAAAATAAAAAACCAAAAACTTGGTTATTTGAGCTTTTCACATAAATTTTGAGGTTATGTGTAAAAATTGTGAATACAAAAGTTGTAGAGCTTTTTATTACTCACAACTTTGCCATTTAACTTTTTTCCGTAGGACTTGTAGTTTTGCCAGAAATCGAGATAAACCATTTTTCACCCTTAAAAACCCACCCCCTTCCACTTCCCGAACTCGGATCGCCCGTAATTTATTTTTTTCTTCAATTATATCATATTCCCCTCCTTCTATAATCGGTTTCATCCTACTATAATTTTTTTTGTTTCAAAAATTATTGAGTAATGCCGATTACCTTTTTTATGAATTACCACTTTTTGTTTAATTTGCAAATTGACAGGATAGACGAAAACGCAAAAGTTGCTGAGTTTATAAGCTTACACTGCCCAGCTAGCAGACTCCCAACGGTTTGACAGTATCCTCAGCATTACTCATCTGCCTACTGTTTCGCTTGTTTTTGTCCATTTGTTTATCATACATTTTCGAAAGTATAATTGAAATAAAAAAACTCATTTAAGAACTTGGTTATTCTATCCACCGAAAATTGAAAATTTCATTGGTCGTAAACGAATTATTTCTTCATCTCAGTTAGTATAGTAGTTACGCCACTGAGTATAGAGCTCTGTAAATTGGTGGTCTATAAGTTAATTTCCCACTTCTGATGTGATTGTTTTTGTATTTTGTCATTTACGTTATATAAAACGCTACCTTTTTGGTAAAGTCAACAGTTAGGTACCGCATTTTCCGGGACACTATTTGTAACAATTCAGTTACTAACTTCAATTTCATAAAATCGGTATAATTTTTTGAAGCAAATGATGAACAATGGACTAAAGAAACTGTGGCAACATCAAAAAGACTTTTATCTCTTAAATAAATTACTAAAATTAGGGTGTGTTCAGTATCAAGAACGGTCTAAATAATTGACCATATACCGGTAGCCTGTTTCCTTCAGTTATCGCAGCAATTTACACCGAGCCGAAGTGTGTCCTAATGTTTCCATCAAAAACTATGGTCCGAAACACCTAATTGCCAAAAGCTTTCGTGTTAGGGCTTTCTCTCGTCGAGGGATTATTAATTACATCTAGGGCTTAAAGGGCCTGTCCCTTGTGAGGGGGGTAAATGGAACGTCATATGCGCTACTTTTCGGGAATCATATTATATGTGTGAGCAAAAATACTTACCGAAATTTTAGGTGGTCAAGTTTTAATCCAAATTTATAGAGTTCTGTACCTGGAACAAATTATTAAATATTAGTCAGTTAATTGGGTTAATTGGAAAAATTATATGTTCTTTTTTAATGACATAATAAAACATTTTCCTGCTTTACAATGATACCCAATGATACCGAAATGATTCAAAGAATATAAAATTAATGTCAAACACATAAGGGAATTACAAACATTCTTAGCTGATAAGATAAAAGAACTGCTGAATCAGTTCTGTCAGTCAAAACTTCGAATTCGTTCTAATTATTTGCTGTGCAGAGTACTAAGTTAACTGGAAAACTTAAAATTAGATCCATTCCTTCCATTGTTAACATTTCCTTTGGTGCCTGATGGATTTCAAGAATACTACACCTAGGAGTCAACTGGATATAGCAACAATTCAGTTTAGAGTCATTAGAAATTGAAAAATATGAAAAATATGTTCAAGGGAATATATTAATAGCCCTCTCTTGCTGAGGTTTATGAATAATTTTAATATTATTAAAATGCGCTCTTGTAGGATGTCTCCTCTCCTGCCGTTTATCTCTGACTACGCCACTGTGATATCAACAAATTCGACCCGTTATGGTTTTCAATAAAGGGATAAACCAACTACGCATGTACTACGACTATAAATTGATAATTATATTAGTAATCATATCAACAACGAATACATATCGTCTATTAACGTTAATGAAATTTAAAATGATGTCGGAGGTCTCACCCTGTAAGGAATATCCAATGCTAAATAAATGTTAATCAGCAAATACATATGTGGTAGAAGAACACACACAAGACAAACATTTTTAAGGGAAAAACATGGAATACTATTTAGTTTATAAGAGTTTTCTGTAGGTGAATAACTGTCATTTTAGTAAATCGTGTTGTCAGTAGAGATTAAATGGATGGTATGGAATGCTAAGTTGAATTATTTCAATTTAAAAACATCCATTCTGGGTACCTTAGTTGACCAGTGCCAGTGTAGATGCGTTAATTTATTTCTGTTACACCCTGTAAACTAATCTTGAGGTTTTAACAAATTTTCAAGTGGTTCCTTAATTTTTGGAATGATTTTTCATCAATTTTGTAGAGATACCCCGTATTATTTGCAAAATCCATCTCGTTGCGATTTTTAACGTTAAATAAATCTAATCTAAATTATAATAAAGAATTAAAAATAATTGTAAGCCAGTACATTAAAAAAACGTGTATTAAAAGCTCCATTAAGCAACTTTACATGCAATAAAACATGAATGATTTCCTGTAAATGTAAACAAAATTTTCTGAATGAACCCACAACATTACATAAAATCATTTAAAAAGCAATAAACGTATTAAACCGCCCATTTACAACAATTTACGATTGCTAATGATCCATTACTGCCACAAGTTAGTAAATGAATCATAAAAGAAAGCAAATCAAAACAGCAACAGATTCACCATCACTTTATTATTAAGTGATAAAATTTTATAGCTCCATAACATGAGAGTAAACGGTTGTTTACGACTTGAGGAAGATTATTCCCAGTAACCATAACCTTTCGAAAGAGTGAATATAAAGTCTAAAATAATCCTAGCCACGCGACGCGCGTTGTCTGTAACTGATATAAAATACTTTAAACTTCAGTGATGAAAAGAGAATAGTATACGAGTATTCGAATGATGAACAGAGATAGCTGTAATAAAAGTTATTTTCGTCTAAACATAGAGTAAAGTTTTCGAAAATTGTATTGCTTCCCGCCATCTATTGGGAGATATTGAAACTAGAAAATCTCGTAGTTTCAGGAGTGCTGGATAGACAGCGCTAGTAAACGGGCTCTTAAATAGGAATGTAGTGAGGAGAAATATTGGGTTAAAGTTTTAGTACAGTAATATAATGGTTAACGATGTAATAATAAAAAAAATCCCTGTTTTCCCGAACTGAGATTTAGGTACTTGGCACTTGTTTCGACATTTATTTAAAGTTTTGTCATTCGCGATCATTTTTCAACTATTATTGGTGTTAAAAGTCATTCAGTAAAGAGTAAAAAAATATGTTTAAATTTCATTTATTTATTGTCGGATACAAAGTAAAATAGTTGATCAATTTATCACTTTTATATTTTGTGTTAATCCGATTCCTTGTTGGACGATATCCCGATTAGTCGCCGAATTAATAATCTGAATGAATTTAGTGTGCAAAAAGCATAAAGAAAAGCAAATTCGAAAAAATTCCAGAAAAATAAAATGTATTTCCAACAAAGCCGCTTGACGTTTATGAATTATGAAGCCATAATTCAAAGAAAAGAAAAGAACAGTTGACAGGATTTGCTAGGTGGTTGTCCGGTTCCAAGTCGTTACGATTTCACCACGACTTCATTTTCAAAAATAAAATTCACGGTTAAAACGCACAATCAACATCGATTTCATCGTTTAAAAGCAAACTTCTGGATTGGATTTTGTCCAAAACTGTACTTTCATGAAGAATAAATGGAACTGTGCAGTAAATAATGGGTAAATAAATGGTTTGTTCCATATTGCTGAACAGACCACTTTTTCGATTTTAAGCCTAGTCTATAAAATGAAATAACTTCTTTATTAGACGATTTTTGAAAAAAATTTATTCTTGGTAAAAGCTTGTGCATCCTCTAAAACCAAACATGTACCAACAAAATATACTAAAACACGCGTAATATACGAGGGATCTTCGAAAATTTGATTTTAGTACAAAAGTTAAGTAACCTTATTTTAAAAAATGTCTATTAATGTTATATAGAAAATCTGTTGAATTGAAAAATAAATTTAGTTACGGACGTCTAAGAACAGTTTTATATTCATTCTATTTTGATTTTAATGGAACTGTTTTCTAAAAACTTCAATAAAAAAATATCGAACAAAATTGTACAACATTTCGTTGCACACCTTGAATTATATCACGATCGTTTTAATCGAAGAAAAGTAATACCTCTAAAAACTTGCCGGAATCAAAGATTTATTTTTGATAGAAAGAAAAAAAAAATGTAGAACAGTTTCACCATAAATCAAACCACGAACCATATTATTAGCCGGACTGAGTGGGCGTGTATAGGAATCGTGGAATAAAATCTAAAATTGGGCTCGTATTTAAAATAAGAAAATTATAAGGGCAAAGTAGAATTAGATTCAGTTAATAAGCAGATGTGAAGAATTGAGAAAATGTACCGAACGAGCGGAAAGAGAATAGTTTTTTCGGCGAATGTCTTTTGAAAATAGTCGTCTGGAATTGATATCTTAATTATAATGGACCCAAAGAAGGTATAGTAGGGCAGTGAGGACTTTTTGTATTCAAATTTCAGTGTCTAGACTACTAAGACAATTGTCAACAGAATACTTGAACCTCTTGAGCCTCTTACAGTAATTATTGTGTGACAGACTTGGTGACATCTCAGACGTAACCAATATGCGTTTAGTGTGACCAATTATAGATCTTGTAATGATCACTACCTTCTCCCCTTGAAAAGTTAGTGTATAGGTGATCTAAGGAGGGGGCACAGAATTGGAGAAAAAGTTTTTTGGAGTATCTGCTAATTTAAATAGAGTTTATCATGGTAATATTATTGTTGATAGATGATTAATAATTTGTTTGACATGTTGATCTGCAGTTCCATTTCCGATTATTCCGAGGTAAGATACAGGCGGTGCACATGAATTCCTGTCAGATTCATTAATGACCAATATAATACACATGAGTTCCCGTCCGACACTTGCAAGTATCTCAATCCCGTACTCGAATTGCCGTCAAGTTTATTTAATCTGTTCTGTTATCGGGACTGCCTAATAGTTTACCCTGGCGGGATTAGGTTAGGTTAGGTGTCTTATTATTCCTGAAATAAATCCACAAATACACAGAAAAAAATATCGTACGTGATATTAATGTCCCAAGATCATCAAGTGAAAAACATTACGATAATGCCTTTTCCATAGTATTAATGTAATGAAATTATTATGATAATGCTTTAAAAACCTTAGTTAATATTTTTTTGGATTATTACAATGTATGTCTGGTCATTATACTAATGCAAGAATTTAATTATTATTGTACCAAAATACATCAAGATAATGATATTTCACATAAATACGAGGATAATTTACATTAAACCAATCACCTAGAAGACATAAGTTAATCATTGCACAAAGATACAAAATAATGTCAGTGCTTATAGATTAATACTCTAAAATTTATAAGTCAATAATCAAAAATCATTACAATAATTCATATGGACATAAATTAATGTATCCCTAGTATTAATATAATACCCAAACTCATTAAATAATACAACAAATCATTACACCAATGCCTATAAACATCAATTAATGTACCCCTAGCATCGATATAATGCCCAAACTTATTAAATAATACAAAAAATCACAACTTGATGGCTAAATACGTTGAGTTGATGTCCAAATACATTAATATTACGTCTTGTTGTCTCCCACCACCTTAACATATGCTCAATTCCCGCCAAATTAATGTGGAAGAGACAATAACGGCATTGCCTCCTAGTAATCCTAGTCCTCTTGTTATATACATTTTAATATTTAGCCTACCTATATTCCCTCAATTATTACAAAAGTGTGTACCTACACAAAAAAGTGCAGTGTATATATTATTATCCTACAAGTGAAAAGACCAAAAAAAGTGCAGTGATTTTTATAGGAGAACCTATTTTGTACCACAGATAAGTAAGTTAGGAAATTATTATTATATAAGTATAATATGTAACTTTTTTGCATGTGTTGCAGGAGTTTTATCGGACATCGAAAAGAGGAAAATTGTACAATAAATGGAGAAATTCCACAGTTACATTCAAACAGGCTTTCCCAAGGACAAGAGACAACTCAATCGATGGTAAAAATGAAAATAAGTCCTCTCGAAAATTACTAAAATTCGGTAAGATAATCTTAAGTCTTTTGATATCTATTATATATTGGAACGTTCAATTAAACTTTTTAAAATTGTAATATAAATAGTCAACTATGCTAATTATTATATTTTAGTCCCAGAAGTAGATGCGGTAGAAAAAATAAGGTCACTCAAATTTGACAATTTAAGTTCAGAAGAATTTGACTATTATTGGAAAGCCTGTAGCTAACTCCGATTGGAAGAAATTAAATCCTTAGAGTCTACTACAGACATTTTAGAAAAATGGCCTTTCAATAGTCAACCCTCGGGATTTAGATTGGTGAGACAAATGTTAATTTTTTTCAACTCATTTCCACTTGAAGCTCATTCTTCATTTCATTTCCAGATAGACATGGATTTCTCCAGTGCTTATGAAAATTCTGACGGCTTGGTGACAGGATGGGAACAAAAATATGGAAAAATATTGGAGTTCCTAGTTAATGGAAACGTTAAAGATAAAACCATTAAAGGTGTATTACAGAAACTAGGCCAAGATGTGAATGAAAGTAAGTGATGTATATAATCAGCTTTAACAAACTTAATTTTAATTTTGTATTTTCGGTTTTCTGAAAAACTAATATCCGTCAAATCAAATGACAGTAGCTGATACTATAAATATGGAATGATTAATAAGTAGATGATACGCTTGATTTTATTTGCAGATGGACGCCATGCAGCAGTGTTGTGGGCATTGCATGGATATCTTGTTCCCACAGGCAATACTATAAAAAAAGATGTTACAGGAAAACGCCAAACCACCAAATTCACCATCCAAGATTCGCAACAATCATTTTTATATATTGGAAGAGCCACCCAAGAAGTTGAAGAGTGGATAAGTCTTCTAAAGGCGAAAAAGACAGCAATACAACCATTTATATTTGCAATTGGTGAAGACATAACAAAAATGAAGGAAATATATACATATTTTGATGGAATTAAATATAAATTTTTCAACTTAATTAGGGCAGTCGATATTTGTTTCAAAATTTTTTATATATTCAATCTCAATTTTCCAGCAGAATGTGCTATGATTTGGGCATTCATAGAAGTCTATTTTTTCAAAATGAAGCCCTCCTCTTCATTTCCTAAAATACACGTATTATGTAGCTTTTTAGACGGTCAGTAAAATGTATAAGTAGTTATTTTTATCTTAAAATAAATATTTGTGGGGATTCTAAATTACTAAAGGGTTTTATTTTTTACAGTCCATCTTTAGTTTGATCCATTCCGTATTGATACTTTTTTCCATCCCTTATTTCAGGAATACTATTATTGATTTATCCATTATGATAATGCTGACAGATTATTAGGTAATTAATGCATATTAGATGATTGGTTAATGTTTTTCAATTATCAATTGATTCAAAATTTATTAATCAGTTGATGTTTACTACGCCTAGAATCAATGTTCTAGAGGTCATTAATCCATGCTTTCTTCCATTATGATAATGCTAACTGATTATTAATTAATGTACATTTAGTAATTAGTTGATGTTTTTCAATTATCAATTTATTCAAAATTTATTAATCAATTGATGTTTACTAGGCATAGAATCGATGTACTAGGACATTAATCCATGTCAAAGTCAT
Source organism: Galerucella pusilla (assembly GCA_910591695.1). Lineage (NCBI taxonomy): Eukaryota > Metazoa > Arthropoda > Insecta > Coleoptera > Chrysomelidae > Galerucella > Galerucella pusilla. The sequence goes on from CAJUYI010006472.1 coordinate 8,081, forward strand.
TGATATCAATATTTTTACATGAAGCGTTGCTGATTGAAATCAATGTCCGCTAAGCATTAATATTACGTCCTCGTACATTCAGTAATAATTTAAAAGCATTGTGGTAATGATTTCGAGCATCGGAGCAAAATTAATGTGAAAAATCATTGTGTTGATGTTTTTTTTTATTAATATAACGTACGTTTTTCGTTGTGTGTACCTTTACCATTTAATATATTTTATATTTCCTTAATCTCCTTAATTTTGTGTTTATCTTGTTGCGAGCAATTCGGCTCATAATTTTTGTGTTCTTACTCGCATTCAGGTAAAGTGGTTATTCTGACGGGAATTCGTGTGCGTCCGATACAGGTTAGATATACAGGGTGGGGCAATCTTCTGACATCGGAGGATTACATCGTTATGGTAAGAGATAAAACTTGGAAGTTTTGTGTGAGCTAATACAGTTACTGAGGGCACATTTTGAAAATACTTTCGATTCTACAGGGTTTTCCAAAACCACGTAGCAGCACAAACTTACATTTTTTTAAATGGAACGTACTATATTTTGTTTAAGAATCGAAAAGATCTCACCGAGATCGTTACAAAAATATAGCACTCTAATATATTATAAGGGTGTTTTACAAAGATATGGCCAATTATTAGCAAAAAAGAACTCCTCTTTAACACTCTGCAGAACAGTAAATTAAAATAAATCAACAGGTCTTTGTGTTCAATGGTAATTCACATATTATTGGCTGTGCTCAGTATTAATTACTTTTGTTATCTGTGGCTTCTCTAATACAGGGTGAAACAAAACGCAAATCAAGCAATATCTCAACATTTTTAAATGAATCACCCTATAAGTCTTTTCACAATTTGTTAGTACAATTAATAATCTTTCAAACGATATAGTACATTTAGGGTATAAGCTAATGGGAAATCGTAAATATTTTATGATAATTGTCAAAAAAAAGTATTTTACGTACACAAATTAAATGGTATTAAATTTTTACATGCAATTTCTGAGGCATATATTTCAATCGTAATTTTGGATGCTTCTACAATATCTAATCAATGAAATAAAATGTTTTCAATACCGTAAGTACCTGCAATTACCAAAAATTTCATGTTTATGAATGTTTCACTTTCAAGAATTGTTATTATAGGCTTGTTTGAGAAAGGTCGAAACATAATCAAGCCATATTTTTGATTCTATCAAGTGGGCTACTGTCAAAATAGTATCTTCTAATAAATGTCAAATAAATATTGCTGTATTCTTCGTTTCTGTTGTTAGGTTTAAATAATGAATAACTAAAATGAATTTTCCGCAGGAAGACATGATCAATATGATTTACGTGTTAGGAGAGTGTTCAAAAAATTGTTTACTCGCTTCAAGAGTATATCGTGAAAGATATCCCAATCGAAGACATCCAAATGAAAGAGCTTTCTTAAGACTTAAGGAAAGATTCGACACATCAGGTAATGTTTCCTATCAACCTCATGCTCTTCCAAAACGTGCTTTCAATGAGGACAACGAATTTTTGGTAATGACAAATTTGGTTGAGAATCCTAATACAAGTACTAGGAAACTCAGTACTGAATTAGACATCAGTAGACGAACAATTGGGAGAATAATAAAAATAAATAAATTTCACCCGTACAAGATACAGATGCACCAAGAGCTTTTAGAGAGAGATTTTCCAATAAGAGTAAATATTTGCGAGTGGTTCAGTGGATTAATTAATGGATATCCAGATTTTTTGAGAAATGTTTTATTTAGTGACGAGGCCACGTTTCACAGAAATGGTTTCGTCAATCGCCATAATTTTCATTTTTATTCGGATAGTAATCCACATTTGTTTCGTACAACGACCCAAACTAAATGGTCCTTAAATGTATGGGGAGGAATCGTGGGAGATACAGTTATAGGGCCATACTTTTTTGAAGGTAGCCTCACTGGAAGAAGGTATTACAATTTTCTGAAAAAACATTTGGGAGAATTATTGGAGGAAGTTGATTTAAACACAAGAGTTAACTTGTGGTTTCAGCAAGATGGAGCATCTGTACATTACGTTCGTTGTGTACGTCGGTGGTTAAACAGACATTTTACCGACAGGTAGATAGGACGTGGTGGACCCATTCCGTGGCCTCGATCTCCAGATCTCACACCAATGGATATCTTTTTATGGGGATACATCAAGCAACTTGTCTATCAAACAGAACCTACTACCAGAGAAGACATGAAAGAAAGGATTCGTAACGCATTTTCCACAATAACTCCAGCTATGTTAGAAAGAGTGAGATCCTCGTTTTTGGAAAGAATTGAGAAGTGTATGGAAGTAAATGGTCGCCATTTTGAACACTTAGCATAAACTATACTTTTTATAAAATGTCAATGTTCATTTATGTAAATGTAAGTGTTTTTATAATGTTGGTTTCCATAATTGTTATTTTTTTGAAAATAGAAAAAGTTGGGAAATAAATACACCATTACGTCTTATATTACTAAGATATACTGTTTGTGATGACTTAATTATTTCGTAAAGACTGCAAACTGCTTTTATATTCATTAGTACTATAATGACATTAGCCTACTCACAGTAAACAGAAATATCGCTTCCAACATAATTCCGATTCTTTCCTTCCTCTAATGGTAAGAGTAAAAGTGAAAGATATTTTCGATGCATGCAAAATTACGATTAAAATTTATGCCTTAGACGTTGCATGTAAAAATTTAATACCATTTAATTTGTGTACGTAAAATACTTGTTTTTGACAATTATCATGAAATATTTACGATTTCCCATTAGCTTATACCCTAAATGTACTATATCGTTTGAAAGATTATTAATTGTACTAACAAATTGTGAAAAGACTTATAGGGTGATTCATTTAAAAATGTTGAGATATTGCTTGATTTGCGTTTTGTTTCACCCTGTATTAGAGAAGCCACAGATAACAAAAGTAATTAATACTGAGCATAGCCAATAATATGTGAATTACCATTGAACACAAAGACCTGTTGATTTATTTTAATTTACTGTTCTGCAGAGTGTTAAAGAGGAGTTCTTTTTTGCTAATAATTGGCCATATCTTTGTAAAACACCCTTATAATATATTAGAGTGCTATATTTTTGTAACGATCTCGGTGAGATCTTTTCGATTCTTAAACAAAATATAGTACGTTCCATTTAAAAAAATGTAAGTTTGTGCTGCTACGTGGTTTTGGAACACCCTGTAGAATCGAAAGTATTTTCAAAATGTGCCCTCAGTAACTGTATTAGCTCACACAAAACTTCCAAGTTTTATCTCTTACCATAACGATGTAATCCTCCGATGTCAGAAGATTGCCCCACCCTGTAGGTAACCAGACAAAAGTCTTGCAATATCGATGATGAGAATTCAGTACAAATGGCAGTGTGTTTGCTTGGCTAGAAAAATCTTTGTGTAATCAAAAAGATGTTGAACACATTTTAATTATTGGTTAGGTTTGGTTACAGTCTGTATACTAATGCTACCCGGCCACCCTGTATGTTAATTTGATTTAGGAATTATATTTAGGTAATTCATATAGGTGCAACATAAATTTTTCGTTCTTATTTCATTTGAAAGTGTGATTTAAATTGTGAAATAAGTGCAAATTTTAGCTACTTTACAATACCTACAATATAAACCGATATATTCAAATGAATTGCTTTTCAATGTGATTAATAATAATAATAATAATAATAATAACTGTTTTTCTTTATTTACAAATATTGTTATTGCAATTATTATTTAAATTCAATCATGTATCATTTTATGATACATTTTACAACACCTTGTACGCCTGGTTAACATAACTTGATTCTGTTTAGATATTAATCTTAATTATTTATAAAATTTGCATAAAATAATGATGCTGTTATTCCACCTTGAAACATATATTGGCATAATTTAAAATTATCTAAAGTAGTTTTTAATTAAGTTTAATGTCGGGTCAAATTACGAATTAATTGATATCTTCTCTTCTTTTTACATTTTTCCAGTAAAACCGGTACCTATGTTAAATATAGAAAAATATTCTGAAGATGAATGACTTATGTATTAATTCTAATTTATTTTTTTGGTTTCAACCTTTGATCCTCCATTGATTATAATGATTGCCTTCCTATAAAAAAAATTAGGATTGGCTAATGAACCTAAATACTGTCCCTCTTTCACATCAGCCAAAATAGCTCAGCTCCTACTTATAATAATACTGCAAGCGCGAAACGTGATGGCGAGCCCGCCCACATGCGCACAAACTCATTTTCAATGTTACCTCCCACTACTGCTCTTGCAAGACATATAAGTAAATGCTCTGTACAGAGGCGTATCATTAGATGATCTCCAATTCTGTTGGCGTTTGGCATTGTCTGAATAATTTTCGTGGTATAGGTGACACTGACAAGGGGCTTATCGTAATCCAATAGTAATTTAGTTGAAAGAGTCTAGACCTGCGCGGTCGCTCGCCATCACATTTGGCGCTTGCAGTACTAGTTCCTCACATTTATGGTATGGTCAAAATTATTTCTCAAGCTTCTTGACAAGGTTTTATCCGATTTTATTCCATTTTTCAAAATATATTCATAGTACTTATATATGGCAATAATATCAACTACTAATTTGACTATGACACGTTATTATTATCCGCTTCAAGCATTTTCAAGCCATGCAATAATATGGTATATACTTTATAATTTGTCATATTCTGTATGAGGAGGAGCTGGACATCAAATAGTTTTACGCCTCATCGCGTACAGCCCCTAATGGCATGTCAGTTATGTTGATGGCTTCTTCAAAATGGACACGCCTCATAATTATATTGAATTAGAAGATGCCTTAGCGAAATATTAGTTATTAAATATGTATTATAAATATGTGAAGAAAGCAATGGGGGAATATAACTTGATTACGTAAATTAACAGAAACGCTTTAAAAATAGTTAGGTATGTACTCAAACAAAATGAAGAGAGAAGATATACAATCTTCAAGTAATGATGATAACTTTCAATAAGTATCAAATCTAAAATTGTATTTTTAAACCTATATCTATGATCCAGAATGAAATACTGTACAACTTCTTCCGTATACGAGGTTTTAAATAATTTATAGCTGATTGCAAGAATATACTCAAATTTATTGCAAGAAAAGTTGAAAAAATTATACATGAAATCCCATAATCCTAAATTAAAGAAAAGGCAGCCCTTAGCATAAATGTACCTTCGTGAATAATAGCCATCATAATACCTATGCTTGTTGAATAATCTACTATCATGCGTTTCTTCACCTGTTGGAATACCGTCAAGTGTTTTAAACAATCAGCCACAAATAGACTGAATGTAACTCGCAGTGTCATATGTCGCTAGTCTTTAACACCGCGTAGACAAGTCTATGGACAGACCATACGTACGGAGATGCAGCGATATGTTAATAGTACATAGGCGGTGTGTTTAAACAGACATTTTTAATTTTAATACAAAAAGTTTGAGTAAATAAAAAAACTAAATGTATTCATAGTATGTTGGATTCTGATGGAAAACTGTTTGTATATTATAATTGCAATTTTAACAAAGGGATATTAGGTTTGTTCCCGT
>CAJUYI010006473.1:0-13676 GCA_910591695.1 Galerucella pusilla
AGCAATCATTATCATTTCGTGCCCGAACTAGTCGTATTGTTTGACGCCCACATGTAATCATGGAATAATCGTTGAAAATGTTGAAAATATGCTTAAGAGGTATTTGAAGGCTGAAGGACTTGTCGCTAACATTCAGAATAGGATCTTTCGGGTAATTCCAGCCGGCTATAGCCATATGATTGGAATCTTCTTGGTTATAACAGGTCATGGCACGTACGGCGCTTACTATTCCAGGATCTCGAACTGTTTCCATTTCCCTGGCACTTTCACTGTACGTACATGAATCGAATAGAAAGGCTCCAACATTATTTGCTAACTTTACGTCTCCAGCTCCGTGTATTTCAAGCGAACCTTTAATGCACAACAAAGTTTCGCTCATTGCAAAGAACGAATCAACTTGATTAATGCTAAACTCCACAATGTCACTGCAATTGAATGACTTTATAAATGGAGCATAGGTTCTGTATTCAGCCTTACGAATTGAATCATCAAACATCGGCTTACGGTAGATATCAAACATTGGAGGTATGTTGTCGTTTTGGCGTTGACGTTTTCCATACATTGTTGTCATTTTTCAATTTAAAACCCAGCGATTGCAGGACCAATTTGTTTGCGAACGTGAGCTGTTTCAGCTTTGGCGACTGCTTAGCTAATGAAGTTGAAAGTGGTGCAGATTGTCTTTTATGATTGATTATTAGCCCCATCGCGCTCTAAGCTCCAATACCAACGTACTTATTTCTCCACGAAAGTTTACAGGCTGACCGTCCTGGTCTAGGGCTATGACAGTGATGTTGGTTATTTCACGTTGTGGTATAACGGGTAAGTAGAGCAAATTATGAGGAATTTCGTCTATTGAATATCCCGGATCTACTTGTATGACGAATTCGTATATAGTATGAGCAGGTCTGTTTGCATCGAAGGCTCCAGTGGTAATGTTACAATCGAAGCGTATGCTAGATACTTTAATAATTTTGACGGGGAGATCTGAAGAGTGCAATTTGTTAGCGTCGAGTATTTTCGGTGAAAATCCCAATATTCTTCCAAGACTATCAGCTTCCATGAAGGAAATTTTGTATTTACTGGAAATTTCACATTTCAACGTATTGTGATTGGGTTTTAGTGAAAATACCGGTCTGGTTGAATTGCCCGCACCCAACTTATCACTGATAAACGCTTCAAGATCAGCAATTTCATAACATCCTGTGGGAAAATCAAAACTTTGAAGCTTGCCCTTGGTATCGTAGTAGTAAAACTTACAATTTTCAATGTTTGGTATACTGTGATAAGAATGAAAAGATCTTAGAGCTATTTCGTATTCATTCTTCGGATCGAGCACAATAGGCGTAGGAGGTTGGAAGGTAAACACGTGATTGGTACTGTTAACTCTAAGCAACTGCGACATGATGACTAATGAAATACGAGACATGTTTGAATTTAAATATCATTTTTTATTTTTTTAATGTTTGTTTACAAAGGAAACAAGTAGCTTGCGAACTCGGAGGGCCGTCACAATGCGTCGTCCAATCAGGTCGGTTGTAATGGATGAAACAAGGCAGTCGTATTTGTAGTTCAAAATTTGCTTGATATTCATTGGGAAGTTTATGCCACATATCCAACAATTCCCAAGGTCTTACACACTCTATTAGATGTTCAATGGGAAAGTGCTTCAGTTCTTCGGCAGTGAAACTACTCAATGTTTTTCCATGGTAGATATGCTGTAGTAATAGTTCCGTCATTGTAGAAATTTCAAACACAAATGCCCACAATTGATTTGATCGTAGTTTTGATATTGGGTATTGTTGTAGAAAATTCGCGCGCTCTTCCCCAGATATTTAACAACTTCTTTCGGTGGCTTCAAGTTACCAAATGAATCGAAATACTCTACATTGTTGTTTATCTTTCTGTAAGCTACCCAATGACTTCCGCTATTCTTAGAGGTATCCAAATTAACCACTGCGCATTCTTGTTTTCGGGGGCCGGCTTTGGGGAGAGTGTCTCGCATGAAAACTCCTCGAAAATGAGGTATTTTAAGTAATTTTGCATAATGCGCAATGTCAAAGTCAGATAGTGCGTGATTGGGTAGCTTTATTGGTTTTTTTTCAAATACAATCCAAAACCGCCTTTTGGGTACTTTTTCAGATACAGACCAGATCCTACACGTTCCATAGCCTTATTATGACGTACATCTTCTTCCAATTTCTTTTGCGCATGCTTTGCGTCAATGACAGTTTTAGCAATCCCAGCAGCACCACCTGACAAAGCTCCAAGTGCCGAAAGGCCAGCAAACAAAGGGATAAGTGGTAGGAAACCTCCGGATTTCGCTACAGGTATTACTCGAGGAACCTCGACTTCTTTTTTCCCACCAAATTCTTTAATAAGTGCTTTGGCTGCTCGTAAGGCAAACGTTGCAGTGTCTTTCAAAGATGCCCCTTTTTTCATGGACTTTCCCACTTTTAGAATGACATCTCGATGCAAGGAACGACGTTTGCGACGACAACCCATTCCCAGCTTTCTTTTCACCTTCATTCCGCCTGTTACAAGTAATGCAGCAGTTTTCTCTCCCAGTGAAGCGTCTTTTGATTTAACGCGAGCCCAAGCTTTATCTTCAAGTATCCGATCGGCTTTGTGTCGTTCCTCGAGAGACTTATTCTTCCAGTAAGAAATATCGTGTTGTTTACAAGCTGCGTCCAAGGGGTTGATGCCCGGATCTCCACGATCAAGACGTTTTTCCAATTTTGTACCAGCTAAAAGAAAAAACAATTAATTTTCCGCAAAAAGGGTGGGGGGTGGTTTACTTACGTCCACAGTACTGATAGCTAGGTAAGTGAAGTTCAATAGGTAGTTTATTGATGAGAGAATTTAAAATACCCTCTCCTTCAAACACCAACATTAAGACTGACACGCGTAATTGGTGACACCTATATTTAAAGAGTAGTACTACGAAAAACGACACACACAATGAAAATAATTCAACAAGAGCAGACTATACCCATTGAAAATTTGGATTTCACCTCAACACCAACTGTTGGCAAACATGGTAAATTGTTGCCAAATTCTTTCCGTGCCATTATATGTGGCCCCAGTGGGTGTGGTAAGACGAATGTCGTGCTGGCGCTCCTATTCAATCCAAATGGTGCGAAATTCAAAAATGTTTATGTCTATTCAAAATCGCTATTTCAACCAAAGTATCAATTGCTGCAAGAAGTTATAGCGCAAGTCAAGGGTGTTGGGTATTTCCCATTTAAAGACAATGAAGAAATAATTAGTCCAGAGAAAGCTCGGCCAAATTCCATCTTTTTATTCGATGACGTAGCCTGTGACGGTCAGCAGAAAATTCGTGAATACTACTCCATGTGTAGACATAAAGATATCGATGCCGCTTATCTTTGTCAAACATACTCAAAAATACCGAAACAGCTTATTCGCGACAATTGTAATGTTATTGTGTTATTCAAGCAGGATGAGGTGAACTTGAAACATATATTTGACGAACACGTATCTCCAGACATGACGTTTGACACATTCAAAAATGTGTGTTCAAAGTGTTGGTGTGACCGCTATGGTACTTTGGTAATTATGAAGGATTTTACCCTTAATGGTGGTAGGTATCGCAAAGGATTCGATAAATATATAAAATTGTAAGCTGCGTCTTTAGTCCATACCAATATGTCTGACGATAAGGTTGCTACTGCATTACGCAAGAAAAAAGTGTCCGAACTTGCCAGATCGATTCGCAAAAAATACTTGGCGTTGAAATTAGGTAAATCAGAGCAAGATGAGTCTATTAATAAACTATTCAAGCCAATATCTAAACCACTCGAAGAAATTGTGCAATCCTCAAAGACATTACAAAAAACGATTACAAATTTAAATCCAAAAGAGGAAATAAAGAAGGAAGAACCAGATGATGTATTTACACCATTTCTCGAAACGGAACCGGTGGCCGAAACCGATGAATCCGGCAATATTACACGTTCTGAATCTCCAGAAGAGATGCGCCCCGAAATTTCTCAGGAAGCTTTCGCAGACTATTTGGACCAATATCCTGCCATCAGTCATCAGTTCATTGAAGATTACTTCCAAAAAGATGATAAAATCGATAAAAATTATGGTCCGATATACAACGATGAAATCGGTTGGTCATTAGGAAAACGTCGAATTGCGTTTGATGGAAAAACCGGTAATATAAACATACTACCTGAGAAAAACAAACAAGGAAGATATGTAATTGGAACACCAGGCTTGTATGAGCTTCTATTTTACCGAGACCCCAATTACAATGATCAAGATTTACAGAACTATAAAAATCTTTTGACAACAACTGAAGTTCATTTAGACACGTTAGATCGTCTTAAGGGGTCAAGTACTGAAAAATATCACTACATCATAAAACCTTTATTCAAAACAAAATCTCTAACGACGGCGAATAGATCGTCTCAGGTATTTACTCGTCTAAAATCGATTCCTTCAGCAAAAGGAAAAGGTATCGATCGTTTAAGATATAATGATAAACCTATGGAGTATATTTATTGGGATGATGCGAATGAGTTGGTGGATCGTTTGAAGTTGTTGATTGCTTCAAAAGAGGCAGGTAATACGTCACACGACAACGAAATAGTAGCAATTATCAATGAACTCAAGGAGGCTGATATAATAGAATAAAACAAGTTGAAACTTGTTCATTTCAATTATGCCAGTCGATAAATTCGGACATAGACATCAAACGCCCTATGCGCGTTTACCAGCGAAAATTACGTTTCCTCATACACCGGACGGTAATATTGATATTGAAAATGTGAAAATATGTAATGTTAAGGAACCGACAACAAATAGTGATGCTGCAACAAAAAAATATGTTGATGTGCAGTTGAATGGCCTACGTGCTATCAACTCGCCATTAATTCAAACGCATGGTGTGGTGCTGCAGCAACAAGACCGTGATATAAAGGATTTAGCTGTAGGATTGAACGAAATAAGAAATGAGCTTCATAAGACGAAAATCCCCATATTACAGGCGAACATTACCAACTTACAAAATAAAACTAACGAAATTGATACATTTATTTCGCGAAATCCCCCTGTAGCAGCTAGGGATATGGCTACGAAGAAATACGTTGACGATTCAATTGTTGCGGCCAAAATATTTATTCGAAAAGAATTCACTGCTTCTATTAACATGTGGGTTGAAAGCATACGTGAGTTACGAAAAGAAATTACAGAAAATATCAGATCCGTTTCTGATATGAAAACTAATGTTTCGGGCATTGTAAACAATATTAAGGTTATGAATACGAATACCGTTAACCGCATTAACAGTCTGGAGCTGAAGCTAGCTGGTAGTACGTCATAATATGTATTCTAAAGAAAAAATTCAGCTTGTAAACGAACTCCACAAACCGATACGGAAAAAATTTCCTCGGAGACGCACTATCATTAAGGGCCTTGATGATCTTTGGCAAATGGATCTTGCGGAGATGAGGAATTTTGCTCCACAAAATAGGAATCATAAAATGATACTAGTCGTTATTGATTGTTTTTCAAAGTTTGTGTGGACACGTCCACTAAAGACGAAGACCGGAGAGGAGATTACTCGGGCATTCTCGGACATTCTCGCTCACACTAGACGAATACCAAAAAATCTGCAATCTGATCAGGGAAAGGAATTCTACAACAGCAAATTTCAAAATTTAATGAGAAAACACAACATAAATCATTATAGCGTATTCAGTACAATGAAAGCTTCTATGGCAGAGCGTGTTATAAGAACGCTAAAATCGAAACTCTACAAGTATTTCAGTTTAAATGGCACCTACAAATGGATTGATATTCTGCCTAAAATTACTCAAAACTATAACAATACAAGACATTCCACAACAAAATATAGGCCTTCTCAAGTCAACAAATCCAACGAAAAATCTATTTTGAATAACACCTATAGTCATTTAAAGATAGCCGGTCCACGAAAATTTAAAGTTGGCGACATTGTGCGCATATCCAAGGCAAAACATGTCTTTGAAAAAGGATATACACCCAATTGGACTACAGAACTATTCAAAATCATCAAAGTTAAAATTACCAATCCTGCTACGTATTTACTTGAAGACATGCAAGGGACACCAATCAGCGGCTGCTTCTATGACGAAGAACTATAGAAAACATCGAATCCGGACGTTTACTTGGTGGAAAAAGTTCTTAGACGTAAAGGCAAGAAACTGCTCGTGAAATGGTTAGGCTTAGACAAAAAACATAACAGCTGGATTAATGGAGTTGATGTTTTATGACGTAAAAGGCCACACACGCTATAAATTGGAGTCGTTTCAGATCTCAAACTCAGTTAGCAACATGAGTTATCAAGGTGTCAGTAGTGGTTACGACAGTAGTAGTAGTAGTGATAATAACTATACTGCAGAGCTGGATACAATTTTGAAAAACTATGAGTTTGCTGCAAAGTCTGAAAATGTGTACCTGCTTGCAACACAATATTCAATTTCTGGTAATGAAGTAAAATGTGGAATAAGTCCTGCTAGATCATTCACGCCTGCTGTAATTCTATCTCAGCAGCTCAAGTTCGGTAAAATTTCCTTTGGCATTCACGAATGGCATACCTTTATTTCAATAATGATGCAACAGATGACCGTAGATGAGTTCAAACCTGATTCGATTCCATGTGGAGACTACTGCACCATTACCCCATTAAATTACGATGACTGTAAGGTAATTTTTGTGAGGAAACATGGCGTAGAGTATTACATGGATGAAGAAGAAGTATCCCAAATTTTAAAATTAAATAATGTAATTATACAACGTATAGCTATGTTGGAAAATTTAAATTTTTGTCAATATTATTATAATGTTTTGGATTTCTGTAAAACTATCACCTCTGAAAGTCCTTTACAAATTTTATATGCATTTTGTTCCATAACCCCAAACGATATGTTAAACAACGCTCTCAGAGAATATGTATACTTTTATAAACTTAAAGTTATCAATGATTTAAATAAATAGTTGTATATTATTGGTGTTTTCTTGAACATTGCATAGCCTTTTCGAATTTGGCTAAATACAATCCTGATGATCTTATTCATCGAATTTAAGGTTAGCCATATGTCAAAATAGCAAATAAAATAAACGAAATGCCGAAAACCCGGATATACGTTACAATAGATGACGCACACCAAAAAGGGTATTATTTTAACTATAAGAACCATCCTAGTACAACAATAAAAAATTTATGCGATATAACAATACCAAGCTTTATGTTTCTGGCAACTGCTCCGTCGTTTCCAAACTTCCGACTATATGTTGGACACCAAAATTTTCTATGGAAATTTGATTTAAATGATATGCGAATCCCCTCAAGTCCTGATGATCTTCATGATTATCTTCCTGCACAACTTAAGTCTTCATCTATATATCGCATATTTTTTCAAAATTCTGAGGGTTCCCTTTTGGTAATCGACAACACCACTAAAGGCTTTCTTACATCATCTTTCCCAGATTTACGCATAACAAGAAATAATATTAATTTTAAATTCAAAGAAATCAATGCAGTTTATCAAGACCATCATGGTAGAAATTTCGTTTTTTACGATACCTATAATTATATCGAATTTACCATGTTTCCTTTCCTATTAAAGACGCGTGGACGAATTGCTGATCAATTTCCAGGCCTACCACTGGGTATAACAAGTGCCTTCAAGTTCATTGATGGATATATATATTTCTTGAAAGGAGACACATATATTATAAATTCAGGGAATATACAAAGAAGCTGAAAAATTTAATTGGAACCGGTTCGGAATACCGTGTTCCAAAGAAGGATTAAAAGAACAGCTAAAGAATTTACTTAGCAAAATCATATCTTTTTATGAATAAATCAATATGTTTTCTGATTTAATTAAATTCTCATTTCTCCCAATCTTATGACATGAGTCATAGCACTTTGTGGATAAATAGCGTCATTCAGTTTGATCTATAGATCAAGAATCATATGTGTATATGTTAAAAGAATAAATATTATGATTAATTCACATAGATTTTTCTTTGTACTCTCCGCTACACACTCTGCATATGTCGATATTAATGCTAATGACCCTACTGCACTATACGTCACATGTGACGTTTTGACGTTTGTTATTTGACATGTGACGTTTGTCGTTCGATGTTACATGTGACGTTTAACGCTACATTTGACATGTAACGTTTAACATTCGACGTGTGACATAAATTAGACGGAAGACAAGTTTGAAATAAAATTATGAAAATTGACTTTATTTCTTCACCATAGTACACCTCAACAGATCAAAAAGTCCTTCAAATATGCTTCATGACAGAGCAGTGGTTCGCAACCTTTTTCAGTCAAAATCCTCAATAAATTTATGTTTCATTGTTTAATAAGTATTAAAAAGACAAAATCCGGTTGAGAACCACTGACCATACGTCTTATCATGTTCAAATACCTGTTGTGGTTAAAACTTCTTTGTAACTCAAGGTAGTGTGACAGATAAGCAATTTAATTCTAGAGTTTATTTTTAAAATATTATTGATAATAAGAAATAATTTTTGTTAATAAAATCTTTAGATGATTTAAAAAGGTTTCTATTGGGGGGATGGAATATCATTGTTCCAATTAAAGGGTACAACTGTGTTTTTAAACTCATTTGTAGAAGGTAGTGTTTTTAAAAAGTGTGACCGTCAATGGAATGCGCCTGTAACATCTGTTGGTATCCCTGAGAAAATATCTTTTATTTGATAATAGAGTTTTGGTTATAATTATCAATATTATAAAATACATTTTCCCATGATTGCTTTGTGTTTATTCGAGAATTTTTGGGTTCGAATAAATCCTTTTGCAAACTAGGAAAATCTGTTACATAATATTTACGGACATTGCAATCAAATTACCAAAAGATCATCAGCTGGTTGTATGGGAAGTTTTTCAATTTTCCATAATGTTCATTAATAAATGATAATTTTAAAATTGACCATAAACACTCCGGATAAGTTCTTAACGGGTTGAGGTCTTTGACGAAGTGTCTTTGTAGTGGTAGGTTTGACAGAATTATGTTTGGTTATTGGCCCATAAAGAGCCAGCCAATTTTGGAGCCTCGTTGAATTGATACATTATTGCTGTGTCACTGTGCACCTAGTCCAATTTAATACATAAGTAGACTAGTTCGATGAACTTGATCCATCCAAACTTTTCATCACCATCAAATATGAAGTTCAATTTGACGTGATAACGCGACATTTGACGTGACAACGTGACGTTTGTCGTGATAACGTGACGTTTGACGTAACAACGTGACATTTGACGTGATAGCGTGACAATTGACGTGACAACATGACATTTGTCGTGACAACGTGACGTTTGACGTGACAACGTAACGTTTGACGTGACAACGTGACGTTTGACGTGACAACGCGACATTTTGACGTGACATCCAACAGTAGTGATATGTAGCAGAAGCAGCTCCATTTGGTTGGAGTTTATTTGGTATATCGTATCCTGAAGAGGGTCTACTGAAGCATTTAAAAACAATGCTGTCCAGTATAGACCATAACAAAGTAGAGACTATCCCATTAAAAATATATAATTAATGTATAATAACCTTGGGCGGGCTTGTTTCCTCTACTTCACGCAACGCATTCCATTTCTACAGGGTGGTTATACTAAAAATGGGGAGTCACCAGTGAGTGTTAAATAACTCAGAAAGACATCATCATCAACCATTTCTTTTATTTAACATATACTGTATTACCGAAGATTTATTAAAAATATATTTTAGAGTGATTAGTTTTTATTGGAAAAACACCTTGTATATACCCTAACAAGGATAGTGGAATTTTATATTTTATCACATAACGTTTCACATTTTTTCACTCTGATAATTGGCATGTGACGTTTTGACCTTTTTCGAAAGGCTGAATATAGAACCTTCTATATTTTCGCAAATTATTTTTATAAAGTTTTCACTTAATGTATCCATATCTAAAACAATCGTATATGTCACCTGTCTTTGTATGATACACACTATGTTTTGTCCCATACTTTTTGCTGCACCCTGTATGTGTTAAAAGAATGTTGGGTTTTTTTTTTTCAACGATATGTCATAGCGGTAGTGAACGTGTCTTTCCAACGTCACTTGAGATAATTTTGCAACACTCTGTGTATGATAAAAGAGTAGGTATCATAAGAATTTGTGTTGCTATAATATATTCAGTTAAAGTTCAATAAAATTCTCGAATAGCACTTTGAGTCTTCACATGAATGTAGGAAAAAGAAATAAAAAATGAATTTTATAATATATATATTTATGATAAACAATAACTATAAAACTTACACATTTTAAAAGTCTAAATCACAAAATTTGATTGAACCGACAAAAGATTAATATATATTTATGATAAACAATAACTATAAAACTTACACATCTTAAAGAACTACCTGGAATTATTATATTATCAAACCGAGGCTTCATCCGGTTCTACTATTCGATACATTTTAATGTAACGTTCGTAGGAATTTCAGAAAAACAATTTAATTATTTGCAAAAGTTTATTTTAAAAATATTATTGATAAAAAGAAATTATTTTTGTTAATAAAGTCTTGAGATGATTTAAAAGGTCCCCATTAGGACATGGGATATCAAATATGTTCCAATTAAAGGGTCCGGCCGCAACAAGTTTTTTGGTAAACTCATTATATTTGTAGTATGTGGTGTTTTTGAAAAAGTACATGTGTCCGTCAATGTACTGGAATGCTCCCGTAACATCTGTGGGTAGTCCAGGGAAAATATCTTTTATTTGTCCTCTATTCTGGACAGTTTTGAAGCTCTTGTCAAATTCAATATAATTACTGTTATTATAAAATACATATATTTTCCCATGATTGCTTTGAAACATTGTGTTTATTTGAGAATTTTTAGGTATAATTAAATTATTTTCCTCAAGTATTTGTAGAGCGGGAAAATCTGCTACATAGTATTTACGGTCATTAACTGCTATTAAATTATTTGAAGAACTTTGAAAAATTTGAATTACGGGGCCCACTTCTTCAGGCAAATAATCATCGAGTATTTCTGGTTGCGAGGGAATAAGTTTCGAGTTCAAATCAATTTTCCATAGGGAATTTCCATTAATAATATATAAATGGTAATTTTCAAATTCACCCGCCATGGCAATGAACATATACTCCGGTGTTATATCGCATAAATTTTTATCCGGTTCATTTGGTTGATGTCTATGATCAAGTGTCGTTGTAGTCGGTGGTGGACGAGATGTGGGTTTGAAAGGATTATTTACATATGTATTGATTGGTCCATAAAGAGCTTCAAGGGCCATTTTATCATCCTCATCCAATTTAGGAGCAATGTTGAATTGATACCATGGATACATTATTGCCGACTCAATATCACTGTGAGCAATTCCTAGGATATGTCCAATTTCATGAATTAATACCATAAGTAGACTAGTCTGATCTTCTGAAGTTGATCCATCCAAACTTAAATCCCACTTCTCATCAGCATCAATATGAAGCTCTACACAACTGTTGCCTTTTGGGAAATAAGCATGTGCCAACACCTTTCCGGGACCATCAAATGTACTGGAGCACTCATCTCTACCTTGGCAATCTGCTCGAAAATAGTGCTTTCCCCGTACAGCTGTAATAGTTATATCGGGAGCATAAGGTAGTGTTTTGTGTATTAATTCAAATTTAAACTTTGAACTGTTACTCCACACTTCAAAAGCCTTTTTGGTTACTTCAAGATATTCTGGATTTGCCCGAGTTGCCTGAGGGAAATACCATTTCAAATCAAATTTTGACCATTTTGATTTAACTCTAAAAGAATGATCATCGTCGGAAGCTGCTTCACTTACATTACATCTTGGTCTATTTAGAAGTTGAATTGTTTTTTCATCTAATTCTCCCGTTGCAGGGATATTATATCTTTCTTGAAAACTCAACAAATAATCCCCAAGTTTAGTCAAATCATTTTCATTTGTGTACCCGAAACGTTGTAAATACTTCATAGCGTACTGTTGGTCGATAACACATAGTGCTGGGCAGAGCGCTGCCGCTAATATAATTATTAACATGATCTTCACCCTTCTGTTATCTTTAAAAAACTAATCCCCAAACACATTATCAACAACATATATATGTTTTTTCAAAAAAACCTCCCAAAGACTCAACACGTTGCCTTTGACGTAGCACGTTTTGACGTGACACATAACGTTTGACGTGACATGTGACGTTTGACATGTGACGGTTGACGTGTCATGTGACGTGAAATGTGACGTTTGACGTGACATGTGACGTTTGATGTGACATGTGACGTCTGACATGTGACGTTTGACGTGACATGTGAATTTAGACTTGGTACATGACGTTCAACGTTGTATGTGACGTTTGACATGGCAAGTGACGTAGTTGACGTGACCAGTAACGTTGACCAATTTGAAATTTTATTATATAAATATATTTATTGTATAAGTATTCCCCTCTACGTTTAGCAGTTTTCTACTTTTGGAGCTATTCTCATGCACCGTTTAGGGCTGGGATGGTTTTTAAAAGATGCAATACTTATGTACATAAGTGTCGTCTAGATGTACGCTGTACTCTGGGTTAGTTTTAAGATTCAAAGCGGAGAAATATTTTACGAGCTAGAGTGTAGAATCTCATATTGATCGGTTCGTTCCACAAATCAATAATATAAAGATTGTTTTCACGCAGGTGTTTTGGAGATATGGGTACATTGATCACGAAAAGACATTTGGTTAAATGAATTAGACCCGAATAGCGTTAGATACATATAATACAAATACACTGAAATTTTCGCACTCTAATCTTGAATTCCGCAGCATCGACGTTTCATGTGACGTTTGAGTTGACACCATTTTTCTTTGTACTCTTCGCTACACTCTGTATATTTATGCTGATACCACTACTAGACGTTAAGACCTTTCGAACGAGATGCTGAAATCAACCAACCATTCAAAGATACTTTCGATCCACCCTGTATATGATTCACGTATATATTAGCCGTTAATACCTTTCAGATGTCGTTTGCTAAAGTCGACCTACCATTCAAAGATATCGATCTTCCCTGTATATGATTCACGTATATATTAGACGTTAATACCTTTCAGATGTCGTTTGCTAAAGTCGGCCTACCATTCAAAGATATCGATCCACCCTGTATATGATTCACGTATATATTAGACGTTAATACCTTTCAGATGTCGTTTGCTGAAGTCGACCTACCAGCCAAAGATACTCCACTTTGTTTATGATTCAAGTATATACTAGACGTTAATGCCTTTCGAACGAGATGTTGTTTGCTAAAGTTGACTTACCAGCCACATGCATTCAAAGAAACTTTCAATCCACCCTGTATATATAATGAGTGATTCACTTATATATTAGACGTTAGGGCCTGAAAGCAAGTTATTGTATGCCGCAGACTACATTTACGTTCGAGGACAACAGAAAGCCGAGTTTCTGCAAAAGAAATGCCACGGTATTTTTCCACATATTATTGACGTTTGCAAAAAAATAATTTTTAAAATTAAAACAAATACAGCCACTAATATTACACATGACATGGCGAAAACGTTATTAATTCTATTTTTTATATCCCCTTCTGTTCTGTTGAACATGGTGTAGGTTGAAT